>JAKVIS010001910.1:0-28161 GCA_033119425.1 Bufotes viridis
TGGAAGAGATGATGACAAGGTTAACCCCTTCGGTGCTGCCTTCGGACTCAAGGAAAGTAAAATCCCAGGTAAGAATTTTCCCTATACAGGAGCTACAGACAGTATACAGGAGCTACAGACAGTGTACAGGAGCTTTGGAAATATACAGAAGCTATAGATAATATACATGAGCTACAGACAGTATACAGGAGCTACAGACAGTGTACAGGAGTTACAGACAGTATACAGGAGTTACAGACAGTAAACAGGAGCTACAGACAGTAAACAGGAGCTACAGACAGTATACAGAAGCTTTGAAAATATACAGAAGCTATAGACAATAGACAGAGCTACAGACAGTATACCTGAGCTACAGACAATATACAAAGCTATAGACAATATGCAGAGGTATAGACAGTATACAGGAGCTACTGACAGTATCCAGGAGCTACCGGCAGTATACAGCCCTGCGATTATAGAGGGGCACTAGGACTTGGCCTATACTCTGATTCTCACTATGGCCCTCCTCTGGCCATGGCTCTTCACCAAACATCCAATATGGACATCCAGGTCTGTGATCACCCGACCTTAGTCATGGTTACTGCTAATCTTCCTTTAATCCCATTACTTACCCCATCACTGTTCTTCTGAAATACAAGGTCTATATAAACCAGACCGGAGAAGTCCTTATCCGGGAACTCAAGACCCTCCACGTAAAAAGGGATCTCATCCAGGTTGTCTCTATTGACCACATAGGACAGCTTGCTCTTCCCCAAGACATTGGCATACTGATACCCTGTAAGAAAGATCCTGAGATATTACCAGCTCTGCCCCCTGGAGGGACCAAAGACCCTCAAGAAAATGGACCAGGATGAAGGGGTGGTAAAGGTGTCTGCTCCTACACATAGGCCTTAAACATCAGAGAGCTCTTGGCCAAGCACCATGTGTCCATGATGGTGAAAGGGGAGAAAGCCATTTCCAGACTCCTCTGACTTATCTTCCCACAAACAACCGGATTGGGAATATTAAAATCCAACGGCCCAATCATTTTCTTCCTTGGTGGGAGATGGGCCAGCACTTACTTAATGTGTGTGGCCCCTCATTGTACAGATACATACTTCTCTTTTGATAGACTTGCAGTCTGTTGGCATCAGATGACAAGATCTTCAGGATCACTTTGTAATCATCAAAGATCTCATCAGGTCCTTCAGCGGTCAAGATCATGGGAGACATGTCCTTGATATCTGTGACAAAAACACGTATTAGACCCCACATGGAGTGTCATCATATTAAAAGACAGTGGAGACTACGATAAGCATGGTCAGTACCAGAAGCGTTGGGCAGCCCAGCATCTTCATTGTCAGGAAGACTGTTTTGGCTAAGATCCCTGTCACAGTTCACCAGCAAAATAGCGCCCTTCCCACCACGTCCCCAAGACCAAGTATCCTACACAATGATGGCAGAAGATGGTGAGACATTGTAAAGTATATTGCATGTAGGTATGAGGAGGAGGACACACGTTACCTTCTTTCTGATTCCACGCATCACCGTTCCAGAGCGGAAGACATCAACATCCAGGGAGACAGCTGAGAAAATGGATCATATGAAGGAACCAAGTCATACCATAGCACTGTCATCATCCATGACCCAACCAAAGCATTACCCACATTGATCAGACCCCACACCAACATCATCCATACTGACCAGACCCCACACCAACATCATCCATACTGACCAGACCCCACACCAACATCATTTATAGTGACCAGACCCCACACCAACATAATTTATGGTGACCAAAAGCCATGCCAACATCATCCATAGTGACCAGACCCCACAACAGCATCATTCATAGGGACGAGACCCCACACCATCATCCATAGTGACCAGACCCCACAACAACATCATTCATAGGGACCAGACCCCACACATCATCCATAGTGACCAGACCCCACAATAACATCATCCGTAGTGACCAGACCCCATGCCAACATCATCCATATTGACCAGACCCCACACTATCATTCATAGTGACCAGACCCCACAACAGCATCATCCATAGTGACCAGAACCCATGCCAACATCATCCATAGTGACCAGACCACACACCAACATCATCCAGAGTGACCAGACCCCATGCCAACATCATCCAAAGTGACCAGACCCCAAATCAACACAATCCATACTGACCAGACCCCACACCAACATCATCCATTGTGACTATACTCACCAACATTTGTTAGGTACAACAGGGAGCTGCCCAGGAGTTGTTTGCCTTGGGATCCATAATAGTCAACCTTAACCTACAAGTGATTGATGGTAAATACTGATCATAAATGACTGATAACTAGCTCTGTGTTCAGCAGATTATTACACCACCGACCTCTCTAGAGATCTGCAGGACATTGCCCTGTCTGCTCTACCTCCTGACAGATACATAGTGATATATCCTGCAGATTATTACACCACTGACCTCTCTAGAGATCTGCAGAACATTGCTCTGTCCTCTCTTCCTCCTAATAAATACATAGTGATATATTCTGCAGATCATTACACCACAGATTATTACACTGTAATATTTCGGAGTCACCTTGCTGTCATTGAGGGATGTGCTGGCCTTTGTGGGGGAGACCACGACTTTGACGAGTTCATTTAAAGGCCACTTTTCTCCCTTCTGGGGTTTGTTCAGAGTTTTGCTGTTGTAAACAACGACGACATCCAAAGAGCTTGTTCCTCGGACATCAAATGAATCAGCTCCACTGGGGACCGTCCTCCAAAGCAAACACAAAATGAGGATTTAATCACTGACAGGACAACAGAGAACAGAAGGTATTTTGGCAGGATAGTTTCGTCAACGCGTTTCAGACCATATAACAATTTAACTAATCAAACGAATGGAGGGGCTACACCTTTTCTGGGAAACACAAAGGAATAGCCTAGTGCAGATATAAACCTTTTATTCCATACGTAAAATCACAAGTGGCCCAAACTCCTTTATAAGTGTAACATACGCAGATATCCTCACTCTCTTTGTATATTGTAACAACTCAGTGCAACATACGGCTCTGTGCAAACAAGCTCTGTATAAAAGTTCCTGTGCAAAAACGCTCTGTGCAAAAATAGCTCTGTGTGAAATAATGCCGTGCAAAAAATACAGTCAATTCGTGCAAAAAACGCTAGGCCAAACAGTGTGGACTCTTTATGTCCTTAAGTCCCCAAAATTAGGTATCCATTGCAGCTTTCACTATATTGTCCTTGTGGAGATATCCACTTAATATCGTCCAGTAGCTCTTACAGTCCACCCACATATATATTAAACTGTCTTACCCTCCTCGGGCGTACCTCTCTCCGTCTGCTTCCCAGCGCTTGCCAGCTGCAGTGTTTGTGTCTCCGCGCGCGGCGTCCCGCGCACTTCCGGGTTTGAACGCGGCGTCCCACGTGACCCGGTACTGGCGGCAGAGATTGAATGTGCTTGCGCAAGTAAAGATTCACTGCGCTTGCGTGGGTACCTTTCGGTGTAGTAGATTCTTCGATCGGAGCAGAGACTGTTTTCTTTGGGAGGAAAATGGTACCTCCGCTGTGGGTGTGATTGTAGCTCCTGTTCTCACTGCTGTGCACACCAAACGCGTTTCGGGGTTCGACCCCTTCTTCAGTGGTTGCCATGACAAGGAAAGACCTAAATTGTTATATGGTCTGAAACGCGTATCCTGTATTTGAAGATTTTAACCGCATGAATAAAGTTGTTTTTCCTGCTATGACACGGAGCTGGATTTTCCTCTTCCATTTGCTCTAAGATTATCGCATCCAGGTGCGACTTCCGTGCTCGTCTAGCAGAGGAGCAGGTGAGAGCTGCCTTTTGCATTTATTGTCTCATGGACAGTGGTTTCAGAGGTGGTTGGTCATGGAGTGCAGTGTCGGAGGTGGTCAGTCATGGCATGAAATGTTGGCGCGAACGATCTCTTATCTTTAATATCATTAGTTTTTGTTTGTTTTTTCATTTTCATTATTGTTCCTCACCTATGTATTCATTTATATATCAATGTATTTGTTTAGATTACCCCAAATACAGATATACCAGGCAAGAGACTGACTGCTATTTATCAGAAAGAGGACGCTAACTTTCCTTTGGAGGAAAATCCTGTTGCTATTATTTACGGAGTTGAGATAAAGCCAGATGAACAGCACTCCTCGAATATGGGCGACGGGTGAACGTCTCCTGGGGAAGTGGTAGGTTTCCTCATAAAAAAAAAAATAGAATACTCCACAAAGCAAAAATAACAAAGATGGAGACAGCCCGTCCAATATGTTGAATTTATTTCCGTCTCCATCTTTTTTATTTTTGCTCTTATTTACGGCACAGCCCTGCTGACCATCTGGCGGAAGACGCAACTCCTGGGTAAGATACAGCGCTAGTACTCTGTGGAACTACAGAGCTCAGCACACCGGGGACCACTACAGCGTATGTCTCTAGCTCGATCTTCAGCAACAAACCGCTTGTGCCCGTGGAACTACAGAGCTCAGCCAAGAAAGGATCACTACAGCGCATGCCTGTAGCTCTGTCCACAATTCCAGGCTAATCTCCAAACAGAAGGTCCTCTGTGCCGACGCCTATAACTAGGGATGAGGGGACTTGTGTTTTCAAGTTCTGCGTACAAGGTTCGGGTTATCTAAGAATCCCATTATGGATTCCGCTACCATCAACCATAACGGAATTCTATGACGGCGTGCACCATGGAAGCCTATGAGAGGCATTCCATCATAATAGTAGTCTATGCTGCCCATAACCGAATGCAATATCGAATCCCTCTTATAGGCTTCCGTGGTGCACGCCGTCATACAATTACTTTATGGTCCGTGGTAGTGGAATCCATTACAGGATTCTTAGATAACCCGAACCTGTACTCCGAACTTGAAAACACAAGTTCGCTTATCCCTACCTATAACTGCAAAGTAAGAGGCATGTGAACAACTATAGCAGTGGTAAAGTATACCTCTATGTACGGGACTTACTAAAAGCAGATAGCGCTCAGGAAAAAACAATAATTCTTTATTAAGGTATGGGGAAGACAATTAGAGCTATCTGTATATATACAAAGTGCACCGATAAAAGATGCACCGATGTAACTAGGCAGTGCATGGAGGTGCAGTATGATATATTACAATACACACCCCCTTTAGCTCTGCCTATATGCTTATTGGTCAAGACAGCATGTACGGCTGAGGATCACCAGCAGGCCCGGCAGTATTTAATTCCCCGTCCCAACCTTGCTGCAAGTCTCGGTAAAGCCGCTATTAGTTCCTAGTACTGATGTACACACTATAAGCTCAACGCGTTTCTTGCCCTATTACGGGCATATCTTCAGGAGCTGACAAGAGAGAACATGCAAGCTGCAGACATCGCACGCTACTGATGGCGTGCACATGATACAAGCATCCGGCGCTGGTACGGCTGTAAGCGGCCGCTCGGCGCTACAGATTAAATAGCTATAGCCCAACCCAGAGGGAGGAGCTTGCCCAGGGTATCGTCACTGGGACAGGAGAGGAGGCACAGATAACTCCTCCCCCCCCTGGGACCAATGCAATGAAAATCCCGTGGGTATGTAAACATGTTATATGGTGTCACTGGCCGGCAAGCATTGTGACTAGTGGAGATATGGCGCAGTCGGGTTGTCTATCAATAGGGAGAGGATATTCTTCATTCTTCATATCGGGGGTCTATCGTATATATGCCAGGATGCAATCAGATCCTAATAGGTCACACCAATGTACCTCTATGTACATCTATAGGTATTAAAGACGTTAATTTTGAGGAATTGCTTCCACAGCATCTTACCATTAGCCTTAAATCAGCAACAAAGGGCGGTGAGATACCAGCTCTGAAGAGTTTATACATTGTGTCAGCTCTTCATCATATACACGTCAGCTTCTGCCATATAATGGATCCATTAATATTTATGTATAGATAGCTGCCGGGCCTGCAGCATTTACCATTCTGGACTATTTGCTATGCTATTATCAACTATCTGGACCATCATTTATTTTATTTTTTGTCACTTTATTGTGGGTATATTCTGCATATTTGATATTTGTTCCTGATCAATAAATATATGTTTTAATATACTCCTGGAGGTACTGTTGGTACCAGATTAGTGAGTTCTCGACCACATTTTATATATTGAACATCTAAGTGAGCCATCTTTACTATTATTTTTTATATAACCAAATGTTGGAGGTGGTTGGTCATGGTGTGCAGTGATCAGTGTTGGAGATGGTCTGTTGTGGTGTGAAATGTTGGAGCTGGCCTGTCATGGTATAATATGTTGGATGGAGGTGGTCAGTCATGGTGTGCAGTGTTGGAGATGGTCTTTCCTGGTATGAAATGTTGGAGGTTGTTAGTCATGGTGAACAGTGTTGGAGGTGGTCGTTCATGGTGTAATATGTTGGAGGTGGTCGTTCATGGTGTAATATGTTGGAGGTGGTCAGTCATGGTGTGCAATGTGGGAAGTGGCCTGCCGTGGTGTGAACTATTGTAAGTGTTCAGTCATGGTGAGAAGTGTTGGAGGTGGTCTGTCATGGTGTAATATATTGGAGGTGGTCAGTCATGGTGTGCAGTGTTGGAGGTGGTCTGTCCTGGTGGGAAATGTTGAAGGTGGTTGGTCATGGTGAGCAGTGTTGGAGGTGGTCAGTCATGGTGGGAAATACTGGAGATGGTCAGCCTTGGTGAGCATTGTTGGAGGTGGTCAGTCATGGTGGGAAATACTGGAGATGGTCAGTCATGGTGAGCAGTGTTGGAGGTGGTCAGTCATGGTGGGAAATGTTGAAAGTGGTCAGTCATGGACAGCAGTGTTAGAGGTGGTCAGTTGTGGTGTGAAATGCTGGAGATGGTTGGTTGCGCTGTGTAGTGTTGGAGGTGGTCAGTCATGGAGAGCAGTGTTGGAGGTGGTTGGTCGCGCTGTACAGTGTTGGAGGTGGTCGGTCGCGCTGTGCAGTGTTGGAGATGGTTGGTTGCGCTGTGTAGTGTTGGAGGTGGTCAGTCATGGAGAGCAGTGTTGGAGGTGGTTGGTCGCGCTGTACAGTGAGGGAGGTGGTCGGTCGCGCTGTCATGGACAGCAGTGTTAGAGGTGGTCAGTTGTGGTGTGAAATGCTGGAGATGGTTGGTTGCGCTGTGTAGTGTTGGAGGTGGTCAGTCATGGAGAGCAGTGTTGGAGGTGGTTGGTCGCGCTGTGCAGTGTTGGAGGTGGTCAGTCATGGAGAGCAGTGTTGGAGGTGGTTGGTTGCGCTGTGCAGTGTTGGAGGTGGTCAGTCATGGAGAGCAGTGTTGGAGGTGGTTGGTCGCGCTGTGCAGTGTTGGAGGTGGTCAGTCATGGAGAGCAGTGTTGGAGGTGGTTGGTCGCGCTGTGCAGTGTTGGAGGTGGTCAGTCATGGAGAGCAGTGTTGGAGGTGGTCGATCAGTGTGAAGTGTTGCGGGTGGAGATTTACAACATCCTTACAACTGATTTGAGTATCACTTGGTTGCAGCTCACATATAGCAGAGCTTACACTGTATCCTCCTTCCGGGTAGCTATGTGTGGTCGGCCTGTCATATAAGGAGACATTTATCTTGTCATTAGCCTTTATTTACAGCCCTATAAAGCTGCGTCATGTGTCACTTCACTGGCTCCGGGCACATTCCTAGTGGTGCAAGCTGTGAACACATTCTGCCAACACGGGCTGATAAACTGACATTTATACGCGCATTTACATATGATAAGATAATCATACATCAATATGTTTATTCACATGCCATAAAGTTTACATTATGAGCAACAGGCAGATGTCTCTACATGAGAGAATGGGCTGTGCTGACATCAAACCTGAATTTTTGAGTCGCCTGAAAAAACACAATTCTCGTCAAACAAGAAAATTATCATTCGCCCTATGATCACTGGACCCACGGCCCCGCAATGTACAAATTAAATACCATGATCTGACAGCGCAAAAATATGTGCGACTTGTCTGTAACTTGATGTTGCGCGACCGGGATGTGAAAACACAAGCATGTAGCGACTTACATTAAAGTCAATGGAGTAAAAGCTGCATGCAACCTGCAACCCGCGACAAAAAATCCAGGATGTCTGCATTGTGACTGTCGCAGCATGCCACATAACGACACCATTGACAAACATCACATGAAATGTTGCGCGACACATGACGCCGTGTAGTGGTACCCTTAGTCATGCCCAAAGTCATTAATGGAGCTGAGATCTAATATGCTGTTTTCAGAATCCTTTACATGGCACATATCCGGGCATATCTACTGTGAGAGGGCACATATCTGGGCATATCTACTGTGAGAGGGCACATATCTGGGCATATCTACTGTGAGGGGGCACATATCTGGGCATATCTACTATGAGGGGGCACATATCTGGGCATATCTACTGTGAGGGGGCACATATCTGGGCATATCTACTATGAGGGGGCATATATCTGGGCATATCTACTGTGAGGGGGCACATATCTGGGCATATCTACTATGAGGGGGCACATATCTGGGCATATCTACTGTGAGGGGGCACATATCTGGGCATATCTACTATGAGGGGGCACATATCTGAGCATATCTATTATGAGGGGGCACATATCTGGGCATATCTACTGTGAGGGGGCACATATCTGAGCATATCTACTATGAGGGGGCACATATCTGAGCACATCTACTATGAGGGGGCACATATCTGGGCACATCTACTGTGAGGGGGCACATATCTGGGCATATCTACTGTGAGGGGGCACATATCTGGGCATATCTACTGTGAGGGGGCACATATCTGGGCATATCTACTGTGAGGGGGCACATATCTGGGCATATCTACTGTGAGGGGGCACATATCTGGGCATATCTACTATGAGGGGGCACATATCTGGGCATATCTACTATGAGGGGGCACATATCTGGGCATATCTACTGTGAGGGGGCACATATCTGGGCATATCTACTGTGAGGGGGCACATATCTGAGCATATCTACTATGAGGGGGCACATATCTGGGCATATCTACTGTGAGGGGGCACATATCTGGGCATATCTACTGTGAGGGGGCACATATCTGGGTATATCTACTATGAGGGGGCACATATCTGGGTATATCTACTATGAGGGGGCACATATCTGGGTATATCTACTATGAGGGGACACATACTGAATCTGAGCATATCAACTATGAGATGAGTGAAGCAAGCTTCAGATGTTACATCTGAAGTCGCTTCATTAAAAATTTCGGATTAACACTTAATAATTAATCCGTCTCAGTACAGTATTAGAATGTATGGGCTCCGATGAGCCGAAGTTAGTTGTGAAGTCGTTGAATAACTTTGGTAGTTGATTTTTGAAGTAGAAAACCACTTAGGAATGCAATAGTGGAAAGCTGGGCAATACGGGGTACTTCCTACAGATCGGGCCTATGGACTAACCCAGCGGTAGCCACAAACTTCTAGGACCATATTTATCACATGGTGCCACCATAATGTCTCCTCTACAGCTTTATAGGCCTTATAGCCATGTCACAGCCGTGTCTCCATAGCCTTATAATCATGTTACAGCCGTGTCTCCATAGCATTATAATCATGCCACAGCCGTGTCTCCATAGCCTTATAATCATGTCATAACCATGTCTCCATAGCCTTATAATCATGTCACAATCGTGTCTCCATAGCCCTATAATTATGTCACAACCGTGTCTCCATAGCCTTATAGTCATGTCACTGCCGTGTCTCCATAGCCTTATAATCATGTCATAACCGTGTCTTCATAGCCTTATAATCATGTCACAACTGTGTCTCCATAGCCCTATAATTATGTCACAACCGTGTCTCCATAGCCTTATAGTCATGTCACTGCCGTGTCTCCATAGCCTTATAGTCATGTCACAGCCGTGTCTCCATAGCCTTATAATCATGTCACAGCCGTGTCTCCATAGCCTTATAATCATGCCACAGCCACGTCTCCATAGCCTTATAATCATGTCACAGCCGTGTCTCCAAAGCCTTATAGTCACATCACAATCATGCCTTTACACCCCTATAATCATGTCACAGCCGTGTCTCCATAGCCTTATAGTCATGTCACAGCCGTGTCTCCATAGCCTTATAATCATATCACAGCCACGTCTCCATAGCCTTATAGTCATGTCACAGCCGTGTCTCCATAGCCTTATAGTCATGTGACTGCCGTGTCTCCATAGCCTTATAGTCATGTCACAGCCGTGTCTCCATAGCCTTATAGTCATGTCACAGCCGTGTCTCCATAGCCTTATAATCTTGTCTCAGTTGTGTCTCCATAGCCTTATAGTCATGTCACTGCCGTGTCTCCATAGCCCTATAATTATGTCACAGCCGTGTCTCCATAGCCTTATAATTATATCACACCCGTGTCTCCATAGCCTTATAATCATGTCACATCCGTGTCTCCATAGCCTTTCAATCATGCCACAACCGTGTCTCCATAGCCTTATAGTCATGTCACAGCCGTGTCTCCATAGCCTTATAATCATGTCACAGCCGTGTCTCCATAGCCTTATAATCATGTCACAGCCGTGTCTCCATAGCCTTATAATCATGTCACAGCCGTGTCTCCATAGCCTTATAATCATGTCACAGCTGTGTCTCCATAGCCTTATAATCATGTCACAGCCGTGTCTCCATAGCCTTATAATCATGTCACAGCCGTATAATCATGTCACAGCCGTGTCTCCATAGCCTTATAATCATGTCATAACCGTGTCTCCATAGCCTTATAATCATGTCACAGCCGTATCTCCATAGCCTTATAATCATGTCACAGCCGTATCTCCATAGCCTTATAATCATGTCACAGCCGTATCTCCATAGCCTTATAGTCATGTCACAGCCTTATAATCATGTCACAGCCGTGTCTCCATAGCCTTATAATCATGTCATAACCGTGTCTCCATAGCCTTATAATCATGTCACAGCCATGTCTCCATAGCCTTATAGTCATGTCAATGCCGTGTCTCCATAGCCTTATAATCATATCACAGCCGTGTCTCCATAGCCTTATAGTCATGTCACAGCCGTGTCTCCATAGCCTTATAATCATGTCACAGCCGTGTCTCCATAGCCTTATAATCTTGTCTCAGTTGTGTCTCCATAGCCTTATAATCATGTCACTGCCGTGTCTCCATAGCCTTATAATCATATCACAGCCGTGTCTCCATAGCCTTATAATCATGTCACAATCATGCCTTTACACCCCTATAATCATGTTTTAAATAAAATACCTACCCTTACCATCCGAACCATGTTGTTTTTGCTTGTGCTGACACGCTCGGTTACAGTTCTACCCTCTGCTTCTTGAACAATTATGTTTTTACAGGATATTATTTTACAACGTGTGGTATGGAAATAATCCCGCTGCTCGTTACCCATAATTTGCTCTGTTTGATGGATGACAATTATGGGTTTTTTAATACCATTGATGTACTAAATTTTACACTGATGCTTATTTTCAGACTCCTCTGTGAACAATGTATTATCTCCATCTATGGAGTTTTTTATACTCATATTATGTATTTTTTGAGTCTTATGTGGTAGCTTGATAAAAGCCGATTCCTATGTTAGGCTACTTTCACACTTGCGTTAATATTTTCCGGTATTAAGATCCGTCATAGTGTCTCAATACCGGAAAAAAAAGCTTCCGTTTTGTCCCCATTCATTGTCAATGGGGACAAAACGTAACTGAACAGAACGGAGTGCTCCAAAATGCGTTCTGTTCTCATACCGGAGAGCAGCATGCTGCGGTTTTCTTTTCGTCTTGGGATGCGGAGCAAAATGGTTTTGGCATGACCCACAATGCAAGTCAATGGGGACAGATCCGTTTTCTCTGAGACAATCTGACACAATAGAAAACGGATCTGTCCCCTATTGACTTTCAATGGAGATCATGACGGATCCGTCTTGGCTATGCTACAGATAATACAACCGGATCCGTTCATAACGGATGCAGATGGTTGTATTATCAGTAACGGAAGCGTTTTTGCTGAAACAGCAGAAAGGCTAGGTGCACCCCTGATACACATAGACACATAGAACATAATGGCAGGCGGTGCACACACAGTAAAGGTGCCGCTCCTCGCTCCTGCTCCTCTTTCTGTCGCACTGGCTGTAAAGAGACCCGGCACTGTCACCCCGGCACTGTTACGGTGAGAAGGGGCGTGGCTTAGCAGGGAAAGGAGTGGCCTAGGATATCCTCCTTTTTGGCGCTATATGCAAGTTGCCACCCTAGGTCAGATAAAGGATCTTATTTATCTTATGCCTCTGTGCAAATCTCAGCTTCCCAGTGTGAATATGCACCAACATCTTACCGTACTGCCCCAGGAGCTGATGAGATAAGCGGCGCCTCCCTCACTGGATAAAGAGGTAATAAGAAAGATCTGCAGGCACTTTCCAAGTCGGTTATCATCTAATAACCTGCATAATGAGGGGTAATCTCTTTATAACCGGAGCGAATGAGAAATATAGGTCATTGTATAGAAGCGTCCCTGCCAGAGGGTCTAGATAGGCACATGGCCTAGATACAGTAGCTCAGCAGACGGTATCACATACGAAAGGATTACATACAGTGCCTCCAAACTGTATCACACATTACAATGTTAGATACTGCATCTCAGCAGACAGTATCACACATAATAGGCTTAGATATAGCAGAGAGTATGATATATGTATATTACCCCAGAGTGGAATTGCCACCTCTTTTGGGACCCCCACTATCTTTTTTGGTGAATCCTTTCCTGTGTCATCTCATGCCTATATTACCA
The DNA here is from genome assembly GCA_033119425.1 of Bufotes viridis. Classification (NCBI taxonomy): domain Eukaryota; kingdom Metazoa; phylum Chordata; class Amphibia; order Anura; family Bufonidae; genus Bufotes; species Bufotes viridis. The sequence goes on from JAKVIS010001910.1 coordinate 12,795, forward strand.
TATCCTGCAATGTGTGTATGTATTTCCTTATAAACTGCTGTTTACAGGTAATGTGCCTGGTTCCCCAGCAGGTGGCAGTAAATCTGTGCAGAGATAGTTTCTCTGGAGAGGAACCTTCTAGTTCCATTCCAGCCGTCTCTAGAGAGGGATGAGATAGTTAGTCAAGGTCAGTCTAGCCTACCCCCTCCTGGGAAAAGGTTGTGTGTTGGCTAGCAGAGCACTGCCTGCTCTGCTAGGCCCCAGAGGCCCTGCCTGTGAAGTGCTTCATAGTTGCTTGTCCCCTCCTGGGCTCTCATTGCCTCCCAAGCTAAGAGAGCTTGATGCCAGGAAGAAGTTCCTAGGATTAAAGATAAAGTAAGAGACAGACTACAGACAGCAAAGTCCCAGCAGAAGAGGAAAATTTTCCTATTTAGCCAGCCAGCATAGCAGAGCTGAGATTGTTGCAGAAGTGTTTGACTGCCAGAGTTAAGCCAATACCTGCTGATGACCAAGGTAAAGTTTGGAAACTGTTTGGATTATCGTTTATGCCAAGTAAAGCTGTGTTCAACATTACTCTGGACTCCATTTATTCTACTTATTCATCACCCAAGTTCAACAGCCCCTTTTTGCACTTGCTTCCGACTACACCTCGTCTGGGATCCAAGGATATCCAGGTAGGAGCACCGTGACACGGGTCTATAACATCTACAGAGACATTGTAGGCCACTCTACACCACTCTGGCATTCCTACCCTGGGTACCACCAATACCATCTACAAAGGGGACTCCAAGTCCTCGCTGCTTAAAGGGAGTCTGTCACCACATTTGGTCATTATAGACCGAGTACACAGGGTTCTGGCTTAACTTAAGATGATTTAAATGGTACCTTTGTTAGTCACTAGTATCGCTCTCCTGCAGCAAAAACGAACTTTTATATATATGCAAATGTGGCTCGCAAGTGCCCAGGGCGGAGTTTACATCTTCGGAGCCCAGGCTGCTCTGCTTGAGATCCCCGCCCTCTCCTTTCCCTTGCGTCCTCCTCCTCTCCCTGTGAAAACCTGCGCCTGCGTTCTGCTTGACTGGGGCATGCGCACTACAATGCCCACTGTGGTTACGGCCGATGTAGCTACTGCGCATGCTCCGGCCAACAGCGCGATCCGTTGGCCAGAGCATGCGCAGTAGCTACATCGGCCGTAACCACAGTGGGCATTGTATGCGCATGCCCCAGTCAAGCAGAACGCAGGCGCAGGTTTTCACAGGGAGAGGAGGAGGACGCAAGGAAAGGAGAGGCGGGATCTCAAGCAGAGCAGCCTGGGCTCCGAAGATGTAAACTCCGCCCTGGGCACTTGCGAGCCACATTTGCATATATATAAAAGTTCGTTTTTGCTGCAGGAGAGCGATACTAGTGACTAACAAAGGTACCATTTAAATCATCTTAAGTTAAGCCAGAACCCTGTGTACTCGGTCTATAATGACCAAATGTGGTGACAGACTCCCTGTAACTGCAACTGGCGTCACGACTACTTGTTTTAACAGAGGGACATATAACCGTAGATACCTCTTAACGGCCAAGGAATCGCGCAGACGCTGGCCATAGGCCGCTGCATATGCTTTGTTTGGATACAGAAGACAGTATCGCACATGGTAGACTTAGATACAGCAGCTCAGCAGACAGTATCGCACATGATAGACTTAGATACAGCTGCTCAGCAGACGGCATCATACATAATAAACTTAGATACAGCAGCTCGGCAGACAGTATTGCACATGGTACATTTAGATACAGCAGCTCAACAGACAGTATCGCACATGATAGACTTAGATACAGCAGCTCAGTGGACAGTATCGCACTTAGATACAGCAGCTCAGCAGAAAGTATCACACACGATAAGCTTAAACACAGAGAATCAGCAGACAGTACTGTATCGCACATGATAGGCTTAGATACAGCAGAAAGTATGATATATACTATGCTTAGATACAGCAGACAGTATCACATATGATAGACTTAGATACAGTAGCCCGGCAGACAGTATTACACATGATAGACTTAGATACAGCAGCTCAGCAGGAAGTATCCCACACGATAAGCTTAAATACATCAGGAGACAGTATCACACATATTAGGCTTAGGCCTCTTTCACACGACTATATGGCTTTTTCAGTGTTTTGTGGGACGTTTTTACCGGATCCGTTTTTCAGGGTTTTTTTCCGTTGTGTTTCCGTTTTGGTTCAGTTTTCCCGTATGGCGTATACAGTAATTACATAGAAAAAATTGGGCTGGGCATAAAATTTTCAATAGATGGTTCGGCAAAAACGGAACGGATATGGAAGACATACGGATGCATTTCCGTATGCATTCCGTATTTTTTGCAGAACCATTGACTTTAATGGAGCCACGGAACGTGATTTGCGGACAAATATAGGACATGTTCTATCTTTAAACGGAACGGAAAGACGGACATACGGAAACAGAATGCTTGTTTTTGCGAAACCATTGAAATGAATGGTTCCGTATACGGACCGTATACAGAACGCTAAAAACAGCCCGCAAAACGGAACAAAACACGGTCGTGTGAAAGAGGCCTTAGACACAGCGGCTCACACAATCCCTGAAGACTACAGGAGTTAGGGTTCGGCTACCTGACGACATGTGTGCCGTGACTATTTTAGAGCTGTGATTCCGCTGTGAAAACACAGGCAAGTCATGTATGACTTCCACTAAAGTCAATGGAGAAAAATGGAGCGACTTGCAATGTGCGCCATGAAATCCGACATTTCTGGATTTTTTGCAATGGTCGCCTCACAAGTCGCAGCATGTCACGTGTCGCATTGCGACACCATAGACATACATTCCATGAAATGTCGCCGTGTAAATGAAGCATTAGCGTCTCAGCTCCTGTAACCGGTAGTTTGGTGAAGGGGGCAGGGGTTGTATTCCGGCTGCGCCTCCCTCACGTCCTCACTGTTGGCACAGTGTGACCTGACACCTGCAGGCTGAGACACGCACAGGCACTCCTCAAGGACTCCGTCCCCTCAGTGCAGCGCTCAGGACTACTTTTCCAGCAGTTGTCACTTCTCATCCATTTAGATGCTTTCATTTACAAGTTGCAACCTGTGGGCGACATTAGTGATCGGCCCCCAAGAGGGTGTCAGAAATTCGTCACCTGAATCCTCCATAGTCAAACAACCGTCAGAAACTCTGGATTAATGCAAGCTCCAAATAATTACTGCCCAATTAAACTAATTACCATTAATTAACTCAAGGATTTATGAAGATTGTGCAAACTCATTAATACCAGAAACCGAGAGGCACATCTAGCATCTAAAGTGTGAGAAGTGGTCCTGTGCAGTGTCCATATACCGTGCCATACGGTCAATGGAGACACCCCATGAAGAACAGCATCGTCCTCTTTCAGAGCCAGTAAGGCTTATTCACACGTCAGTAATTTTTCCTTCCAGAATCACGGTCCGTTTTTTTGCGGTTCCGTGCTTCCGCAAAATTTTTCCGTTTTTGATTTTTTAGTGTCTCCTTATACCTTCCGTGTTTCAGTATTTCCGCAAAAATCTGGAAGAACAAGAAAAAAAAAAGATGTTTCTAGGGTAACTTTTCATTTCCTGTGGATCCGTAATTATGGATCCGCAAATACGGATGACATGCAGATGACTTTTGTAACCTTTCCGCATGTCATCCGGATTTATGCGGATCCATTCACTTCAATGGGGCTACGGTCCGCAATTTGCGGACAAAAGTAGGACATGCTCTACTTTTTTTACGGTTCCGCATTGCGGAAATGAAAGGATTTGCGGATGCGGAGAGCATACGGAATGCTCTCCGCATCTTTTGCGGACCCATTGAAATGAATGGGTCCGCATATCTTCCGCATTATTTCCGCATTTTTGCGGAAATAATGCGGAAACAAAATACAGACGTGTGAATTAGTCCTAAGGAGTCCATGCTCTTCTCTATGGAGTCAGGGTTTGGACCCCCCCCCACCCCCAAGCCCACCACCCGCCCGACACCGGCGCTGGGCCGGCCCGCAAGTAACTACAAAGTCTACAATATTAGGGGGCCGATGGCCGCTTTGAGCCCCTCTCTGCCTCTTTAAGAGAGCAGTGGCTGTTGGGCTCGGGGCGTGCCACAGTGGTACAGTATGCTGCCATGGAGGTGGGCGGGTGAGAAATAATGTGACGCGAAGAGGGTGATGTAAAAAGGAGGGGGTGATGACGTGACATGGAGGGGGGCGGGGCCTTATTGTTTTTCGCCCCAGGGCCCCATTTCACCTAGAACCGGCCCTGTATATCAGTCTGGTCAGCTCCTTCTGCTCTATAACCTGCTGCCTGCAGAATCCACTGCATGTTAAAGGCAAACGCTTGGAAGAATTTTCTCTGCCTATTGTCACGGAATTTATACAGAATAAGAGCAGATATTGAGGATTACACCCAGTATACGGGACAGGAGCAGTGGTACTGTGCAGTGTCCATATATACAGAATAAGAGCAGATACTGAGGATTACACCCAGTATACAGGACAGGAGAAGTGGTACTGTGCAGTGTCCGTATATACAGAATAAGAGCAGATACTGAGGATTACACCCAGTATACAGGACAGGAGAAGTGGTACTGTGCAGTGTCCATATATATACAGAATAAGGGCAGATACTGAGGATTACACCCAGTATACAGGACAGGAGAAGTGGTACTGTGCAGTGTCCATATATACAGAATAAGAGCAGATACTGAGGATTACACCCAGTATACAGGACAGGAGAAGTGGTACTGTGCAGTGTCCATATATACAGAATAAGAGCAGATACTGAGGATTACACCCAGTATACAGGACAGGAGAAGTGGTACTGTGCAGTGTCCATATATATACAGAATAAGGGCAGATACTGAGGATTACACCCAGTATACAGGACAGGAGAAGTGGTACTGTGCAGTGTCCATATATACAGAATAAGAGCAGATACTGAGAATTACACCCAGTATACAGGACAAGAGAAGTGGTACTGTGCAGTGTCCGTATATACAGAATAAGAGCAGATACTGAGGATTACACCCAGTATACAGGACAAGAGAAGTGGTACTGTGCAGTGTATATATATATATATATATACAGAATAAGAGCAGATACTGAGGATTACACCCAGTATACAGGACAGGAGAAGTGGTACTGTGCAGTGTATATATATACAGAATAAGAGCAGATACTGAGAATTACACCCAGTATACAGGAGAAGTGGTACTGTGCAGTGTACATATATACAGAATAAGAGCAGATATTGAGGATTACACCGAGTATACAGGACAAGAGAAGTGGTACTGTGCAGTGTCCATATATACAAAATAAGGGCAGATACTGAGGATTACACCCAGTATACAGGACATGAGAAGTGGTACTGTGCAGTGTATATATATACAGAATAAGAGCAGATACTGAGGATTACACCCAGTATACAGGACAGGAGAAGTGGTACTGTGCAGTGTCCATATATACAAAATAAGAGATGATACTGAGAATTACACCCAGTATACAGGAGAAGTGGTACTGTGCAGTGTACATATATACAGAATAAGAGCAGATACTGAGGATTACACCCAGTATACAGGACAGGAGAAGTGGTACTGTACAGTGTATATATATACAGAATAAGAGCAGATACTGAGGATTACACCCAGTATACAGGACAGGAGAAGTGGTACTGTGCAGTGTCCGTATATACAGAATAAGAGCAGATACTGAGGATTACACCCAGTATACAGGACAGGAGAAGTGGTACTGTGCAGTGTCCATATACACAGAATAAGAGCAGATACTGAGGATTACACCCAGTATACAGGACAGGAGAAGTGGTACTGTGCAGTGTTCGTATATACAGAATAAGAGCAGATACTGAGAATTATACCCAGTATACAGGAGAGGAGAAGTGGTACTGTGCAGTGTCCATATATACAGAATAAGAGCAGATACTGAAGATTACACCCAGTATACAGGACAGGAGAAGTAGTACTGTGCAGTGTCCATATATACAGAATAAGAGCAGATACTGAGGATTACAGCCAGTATACAGGATAAGAGCAGATACTGAGGATTACACCCAGTATACAGGACAGGAGAAGTGGTACTGTGCAGTGCCCATATATACAGTATAAGAGCAGATACTGAGAATTACACCCAGTATACAAGAGAAGTGGTACTGTGCAGTGCCCATATATACAGTATAAGAGCAGATACTGAGAATTACACCCAGTATACAGGATAAGAGCAGATACTGAGGATTACACCCAGTATACAGGAGAGAAGTGGTACTGTGCAGTGTATATATATATATATACAGAATAAGAGCAGATACTGAGGATTACACCCAGTATACAGGACAGGAGAAGTGGTACTGTGCAGTGTATATATATACAGAATAGGAGCAGATACTGAGGATTACACCCAGTATACAGGACAGGAGAAGTGGTACTGTGCAGTGTCCATATATACAGAATAAGGGCAGATACTGAGGATTACACCCAGTATACAGGACAGGAGAAGTGGTACTGTGCAGTGTCCATATATACAGAATAAGAGCAGATACTGAGAATTACACCCAGTATACAGGACAGGAGAAGTGGTACTGTGCAGTGTCCATATATACAGAATAAGAGCAGATACTGAGGATTACACCCAGTATACAGGACAGGAGAAGTGGTACTGTGCAGTGTCCATATATACAGAATAAGAGCAGATACTGAGGATTACACCCAGGTATACAGGACAGGAGAAGTGGTACTGTGCAGTGTCTATATATACAGAATAAGAGCAGATACTGAGGATTACACCCAGTATACAGGACAGGAGAAGTGGTACTGTGCAGTGTATATATATACAGAATAAGAGCAGATACTGAGGATTACACCCAGTATACAGGACAGGAGAAGTGGTACTGTGCAGTGTATATATATACAGAATAAGAGCAGATACTGAGGATTACACCCAGTATACAGGACAGGAGAAGTGGTACTGTGCAGTGTATATATATACAGAATAAGAGCAGATACTGAGGATTACACCCAGTATACAGGACAGGAGAAGTGGTACTGTGCAGTGTCCATATATACAGAATAAGAGCAGATACTGAGAATTACACCCAGTATACAGGACAGGAGAAGTGGTACTGTGCAGTGTCCATATATACAGAATAAGAGCAGATACTGAGGATTACACCCAGTATACAGGACAGGAGAAGTGGTACTGTGCAGTGTCCATATATACAGAATAAGAGCAGATACTGAGAATTACACCCAGTATACAGGACAGGAGAAGTGGTACTGTGCAGTGTCCATATATACAGAATAAGAGCAGATACTGAGGATTACACCCAGTATACAGGACAGGAGAAGTGGTACTGTGCAGTGTCCATATATACAGAATAAGAGCAGATACTGAGGATTACACCCAGTATACAGGACAGGAGAAGTGGTACTGTGCAGTGTCTATATATACAGAATAAGAGCAGATACTGAGGATTACACCCAGTATACAGGACAGGAGAAGTGGTACTGTGCAGTGTCCATATATACAGAATAAGAGCAGATACTGAGAATTACACCCAGTATACAGGACAGGAGAAGTGGTACTGTGCAGTGTCCATATATACAGAATAAGAGCAGATACTGAGAATTACACCCAGTATACAGGACAGGAGAAGTGGTACTGTGCAGTGTCCATATATACAGAATAAGAGCAGATACTGAGAATTACACCCAGTATACAGGACAGGAGAAGTGGTACTGTGCAGTGTCCATATATACAGAATAAGAGCAGATACTGAGAATTACACCCAGTATACAGGACAGGAGAAGTGGTACTGTGCAGTGTCCATATATACAGAATAAGAGCAGATACTGAGGATTACACCCAGTATACAGGACAGGAGAAGTGGTACTGTGCAGTGTCCATATATACAGAATAAGAGCAGATACTGAGAATTACACCCAGTATACAGGACAGGAGAAGTGGTACTGTGCAGTGTCCATATATACAGAATAAGAGCAGATACTGAGAATTACACCCAGTATACAGGACAGGAGAAGTGGTACTGTGCAGTGTCTATATATACAGAATAAGAGCAGATACTGAGAATTACACCCAGTATACAGGACAGGAGAAGTGGTACTGTGCAGTGTCCATATATACAGAATAAGAGCAGATACTGAGAATTACACCCAGTATACAGGACAAGAGAAGTGGTACTGTGCAGTGTCCATATATACAGAATAAGAGCAGATACTGAGAATTACACCCAGTATACAGGACAGGAGAAGTGGTACTGTGCAGTGTCCATATATACAGAATAAGAGCAGATACTGAGAATTACACCCAGTATACAGGACAAGAGAAGTGGTACTGTGCAGTGTCCATATATACAGAATAAGAGCAGATACTGAGAATTACACCCAGTATACAGGACAGGAGAAGTGGTACTGTGCAGTGTCCATATATACAGAATAAGAGCAGATACTGAGAATTACACCCAGTATACAGGACAGGAGAAGTGGTACTGTGCAGTGTCCATATATACAGAATAAGAGCAGATACTGAGAATTACACCCAGTATACAGGACAAGAGAAGTGGTACTGTGCAGTGTCCATATATACAGAATAAGAGCAGATACTGAGAATTACACCCAGTATACAGGACAGGAGAAGTGGTACTGTGCAGTGTCCATATATACAGAATAAGAGCAGATACTGAGAATTACACCCAGTATACAGGACAGGAGAAGTGGTACTGTGCAGTGTCCATATATACAGAATAAGAGCAGATACTGAGAATTACACCCAGTATACAGGACAGGAGAAGTGGTACTGTGCAGTGTCCATATATACAGAATAAGAGCAGATACTGAGAATTACACCCAGTATACAGGACAGGAGAAGTGGTACTGTGCAGTGTCCATATATACAGAATAAGAGCAGATACTGAGAATTACACCCAGTATACAGGACAAGAGAAGTGGTACTGTGCAGTGTCCATATATACAGAATAAGAGCAGATACTGAGAATTACACCCAGTATACAGGACAGGAGAAGTGGTACTGTGCAGTGTCCATATATACAGAATAAGAGCAGATACTGAGAATTACACCCAGTATACAGGACAAGAGAAGTGGTACTGTGCAGTGTCCATATATACAGAATAAGAGCAGATACTGAGAATTACACCCAGTATACAGGACAGGAGAAGTGGTACTGTGCAGTGTCCATATATACAGAATAAGAGCAGATACTGAGAATTACACCCAGTATACAGGACAGGAGAAGTGGTACTGTGCAGTGTCCATATATACAGAATAAGAGCAGATACTGAGAATTACACCCAGTATACAGGACAGGAGAAGTGGTACTGTGCAGTGTCCATATATACAGAATAAGAGCAGATACTGAGAATTACACCCAGTATACAGGACAGGAGAAGTGGTACTGTGCAGTGTCCATATATACAGAATAAGAGCAGATACTGAGAATTACACCCAGTATACAGGACAGGAGAAGTGGTACTGTGCAGTGTCCATATATACAGAATAAGAGCAGATACTGAGAATTACACCCAGTATACAGGACAGGAGAAGTGGTACTGTGCAGTGTCCATATATACAGAATAAGAGCAGATACTGAGAATTACACCCAGTATACAGGACAGGAGAAGTGGTACTGTGCAGTGTCCATATATACAGAATAAGAGCAGATACTGAGAATTACACCCAGTATACAGGACAGGAGAAGTGGTACTGTGCAGTGTCCATATATACAGAATAAGAGCAGATACTGAGAATTACACCCAGTATACAGGACAGGAGAAGTGGTACTGTGCAGTGTCCATATATACAGAATAAGAGCAGATACTGAGAATTACACCCAGTATACAGGACAGGAGAAGTGGTACTGTGCAGTGTCCATATATACAGAATAAGAGCAGATACTGAGAATTACACCCAGTATACAGGACAGGAGAAGTGGTACTGTGCAGTGTCCATATATACAGAATAAGAGCAGATACTGAGAATTACACCCAGTATACAGGACAGGAGAAGTGGTACTGTGCAGTGTCCATATATACAGAATAAGAGCAGATACTGAGAATTACACCCAGTATACAGGACAGGAGAAGTGGTACTGTGCAGTGTCCATATATACAGAATAAGAGCAGATACTGAGAATTACACCCAGTATACAGGACAGGAGAAGTGGTACTGTGCAGTGTCTATATATACAGAATAAGAGCAGATACTGAGAATTACACCCAGTATACAGGACAGGAGAAGTGGTACTGTGCAGTGTCCATATATACAGAATAAGAGCAGATACTGAGAATTACACCCAGTATACAGGACAGGAGAAGTGGTACTGTGCAGTGTCCATATATACAGAATAAGAGCAGATACTGAGAATTACACCCAGTATACAGGACAGGAGAAGTGGTACTGTGCAGTGTCCATATATACAGAATAAGAGCAGATACTGAGAATTACACCCAGTATACAGGACAAGAGAAGTGGTACTGTGCAGTGTCCATATATACAGAATAAGAGCAGATACTGAGAATTACACCCAGTATACAGGACAAGAGAAGTGGTACTGTGCAGTGTCCATATATACAGAATAAGAGCAGATACTGAGAATTACACCCAGTATACAGGACAGGAGAAGTGGTACTGTGCAGTGTCCATATATACAGAATAAGAGCAGATACTGAGAATTACACCCAGTATACAGGACAAGAGAAGTGGTACTGTGCAGTGTCCATATATACAGAATAAGAGCAGATACTGAGAATTACACCCAGTATACAGGACAGGAGAAGTGGTACTGTGCAGTGTCCATATATACAGAATAAGAGCAGATACTGAGAATTACACCCAGTATACAGGACAGGAGAAGTGGTACTGTGCAGTGTCCATATATACAGAATAAGAGCAGATACTGAGAATTACACCCAGTATACAGGACAAGAGAAGTGGTACTGTGCAGTGTCCATATATACAGAATAAGAGCAGATACTGAGAATTACACCCAGTATACAGGACAGGAGAAGTGGTACTGTGCAGTGTCCATATATACAGAATAAGAGCAGATACTGAGAATTACACCCAGTATACAGGACAAGAGAAGTGGTACTGTGCAGTGTCCATATATACAGAATAAGAGCAGATACTGAGAATTACACCCAGTATACAGGACAGGAGAAGTGGTACTGTGCAGTGTCCATATATACAGAATAAGAGCAGATACTGAGAATTACACCCAGTATACAGGACAAGAGAAGTGGTACTGTGCAGTGTCCATATATACAGAATAAGAGCAGATACTGAGAATTACACCCAGTATACAGGACAGGAGAAGTGGTACTGTGCAGTGTCCATATATACAGAATAAGAGCAGATACTGAGAATTACACCCAGTATACAGGACAAGAGAAGTGGTACTGTGCAGTGTCCATATATACAGAATAAGAGCAGATACTGAGAATTACACCCAGTATACAGGACAGGAGAAGTGGTACTGTGCAGTGTCCATATATACAGAATAAGAGCAGATACTGAGAATTACACCCAGTATACAGGACAGGAGAAGTGGTACTGTGCAGTGTCCATATATACAGAATAAGAGCAGATACTGAGAATTACACCCAGTATACAGGACAAGAGAAGTGGTACTGTGCAGTGTCCATATATACAGAATAAGAGCAGATACTGAGAATTACACCCAGTATACAGGACAAGAGAAGTGGTACTGTGCAGTGTCCATATATACAGAATAAGAGCAGATACTGAGAATTACACCCAGTATACAGGACAGGAGAAGTGGTACTGTGCAGTGTCCATATATACAGAATAAGAGCAGATACTGAGAATTACACCCAGTATACAGGACAGGAGAAGTGGTACTGTGCAGTGTCCATATATACAGAATAAGAGCAGATACTGAGAATTACACCCAGTATACAGGACAAGAGAAGTGGTACTGTGCAGTGTCCATATATACAGAATAAGAGCAGATACTGAGAATTACACCCAGTATACAGGACAGGAGAAGTGGTACTGTGCAGTGTCCATATATACAGAATAAGAGCAGATACTGAGAATTACACCCAGTATACAGGACAAGAGAAGTGGTACTGTGCAGTGTCCATATATACAGAATAAGAGCAGATACTGAGAATTACACCCAGTATACAGGACAGGAGAAGTGGTACTGTGCAGTGTCCATATATACAGAATAAGAGCAGATACTGAGAATTACACCCAGTATACAGGACAAGAGAAGTGGTACTGTGCAGTGTCCATATATACAGAATAAGAGCAGATACTGAGAATTACACCCAGTATACAGGACAGGAGAAGTGGTACTGTGCAGTGTCCATATATACAGAATAAGAGCAGATACTGAGAATTACACCCAGTATACAGGACAAGAGAAGTGGTACTGTGCAGTGTCCATATATACAGAATAAGAGCAGATACTGAGAATTACACCCAGTATACAGGACAAGAGAAGTGGTACTGTGCAGTGTCCATATATACAGAATAAGAGCAGATACTGAGAATTACACCCAGTATACAGGACAAGAGAAGTGGTACTGTGCAGTGTCCATATATACAGAATAAGAGCAGATACTGAGAATTACATCCAGTATACAGGACAGGAGAAGTGGTACTGTGCAGTGTCCATATATACAGAATAAGAGCAGATACTGAGAATTACACCCAGTATACAGGACAAGAGAAGTGGTACTGTGCAGTGTCCATATATACAGAATAAGAGCAGATACTGAGAATTACACCCAGTATACAGGACAAGAGAAGTGGTACTGTGCAGTGTCCATATATACAGAATAAGAGCAGATACTGAGAATTACACCCAGTATACAGGACAAGAGAAGTGGTACTGTGCAGTGTCCATATATACAGAATAAGAGCAGATACTGAGAATTACACCCAGTATACAGGACAGGAGAAGTGGTACTGTGCAGTGTCCATATATACAGAATAAGAGCAGATACTGAGAATTACACCCAGTATACAGGACAGGAGAAGTGGTACTGTGCAGTGTCCATATATACAGAATAAGAGCAGATACTGAGAATTACACCCAGTATACAGGACAGGAGAAGTGGTACTGTGCAGTGTCCATATATACAGAATAAGAGCAGATACTGAGAATTACACCCAGTATACAGGACAAGAGAAGTGGTACTGTGCAGTGTCCATATATACAGAATAAGAGCAGATACTGAGAATTACACCCAGTATACAGGACAAGAGAAGTGGTACTGTGCAGTGTCCATATATACAGAATAAGAGCAGATACTGAGAATTACACCCAGTATACAGGACAAGAGAAGTGGTACTGTGCAGTGTCCATATATACAGAATAAGAGCAGATACTGAGAATTACACCCAGTATACAGGACAAGAGAAGTGGTACTGTGCAGTGTCCATATATACAGAATAAGAGCAGATACTGAGAATTACACCCAGTATACAGGACAGGAGAAGTGGTACTGTGCAGTGTCCATATATACAGAATAAGAGCAGATACTGAGAATTACACCCAGTATACAGGACAAGAGAAGTGGTACTGTGCAGTGTCCATATATACAGAATAAGAGCAGATACTGAGAATTACACCCAGTATACAGGACAGGAGAAGTGGTACTGTGCAGTGTCCATATATACAGAATAAGAGCAGATACTGAGAATTACACCCAGTATACAGGACAGGAGAAGTGGTACTGTGCAGTGTCCATATATACAGAATAAGAGCAGATACTGAGAATTACACCCAGTATACAGGACAGGAGAAGTGGTACTGTGCAGTGTCCATATATACAGAATAAGAGCAGATACTGAGAATTACACCCAGTATACAGGACAGGAGAAGTGGTACTGTGCAGTGTCCATATATACAGAATAAGAGCAGATACTGAGAATTACACCCAGTATACAGGACAAGAGAAGTGGTACTGTGCAGTGTCCATATATACAGAATAAGAGCAGATACTGAGAATTACACCCAGTATACAGGACAAGAGAAGTGGTACTGTGCAGTGTCCATATATACAGAATAAGAGCAGATACTGAGAATTACACCCAGTATACAGGACAGGAGAAGTGGTACTGTGCAGTGTCCATATATACAGAATAAGAGCAGATACTGAGAATTACACCCAGTATACAGGACAGGAGAAGTGGTACTGTGCAGTGTCCATATATACAGAATAAGAGCAGATACTGAGAATTACACCCAGTATACAGGACAGGAGAAGTGGTACTGTGCAGTGTCCATATATACAGAATAAGAGCAGATACTGAGAATTACACCCAGTATACAGGACAGGAGAAGTGGTACTGTGCAGTGTCCATATATACAGAATAAGAGCAGATACTGAGAATTACACCCAGTATACAGGACAGGAGAAGTGGTACTGTGCAGTGTCCATATATACAGAATAAGAGCAGATACTGAGAATTACACCCAGTATACAGGACAGGAGAAGTGGTACTGTGCAGTGTCCATATATACAGAATAAGAGCAGATACTGAGAATTACACCCAGTATACAGGACAAGAGAAGTGGTACTGTGCAGTGTCCATATATACAGAATAAGAGCAGATACTGAGAATTACACCCAGTATACAGGACAAGAGAAGTGGTACTGTGCAGTGTCCATATATACAGAATAAGAGCAGATACTGAGAATTACACCCAGTATACAGGACAGGAGAAGTGGTACTGTGCAGTGTCCATATATACAGAATAAGAGCAGATACTGAGAATTACACCCAGTATACAGGACAGGAGAAGTGGTACTGTGCAGTGTCCATATATACAGAATAAGAGCAGATACTGAGAATTACACCCAGTATACAGGACAGGAGAAGTGGTACTGTGCAGTGTCCATATATACAGAATAAGAGCAGATACTGAGAATTACACCCAGTATACAGGACAGGAGAAGTGGTACTGTGCAGTGTCCATATATACAGAATAAGAGCAGATACTGAGAATTACACCCAGTATACAGGACAAGAGAAGTGGTACTGTGCAGTGTCCATATATACAGAATAAGAGCAGATACTGAGAATTACACCCAGTATACAGGACAAGAGAAGTGGTACTGTGCAGTGTCCATATATACAGAATAAGAGCAGATACTGAGAATTACACCCAGTATACAGGACAGGAGAAGTGGTACTGTGCAGTGTCCATATATACAGAATAAGAGCAGATACTGAGAATTACACCCAGTATACAGGACAGGAGAAGTGGTACTGTGCAGTGTCCATATATACAGAATAAGAGCAGATACTGAGAATTACACCCAGTATACA
>JAKVIS010001911.1:0-27250 GCA_033119425.1 Bufotes viridis
CAATTGATGTGACTCGTATGTGTTGTTTGTGGTCTCCTCATAACAAATTATAGGACGGTAGGAATGTGAATGACAACATTGTGCTTGCCGTCTGACGAGGAGACACATACATGTACTAATGGCAACACAGCACCCTGGTTTTAAATTAAATTAATAAAAGTTATTTTTTAGCGTCTTTGTCATATTCAGTGATAGTTCTAATTCAGACGCGTTATTCTTTACAACAGGCATTCAGTGATCACTTATGTGGACCTTGCCACAGATGGCGTTGCGCAGTGCGCACCTGATTTTGTCCACCACTTGGTTGTGCAGAGAAGTAATGGCTTGCCTGGAAAAGTAGTGGCGACTGGGAACCACGTACCGTGGGACAGCCACCGCCATAAGTTTTTTAAAAGTCTCCATCCATCCAAAGTTTCCGTCCACCAAACAGAATGACAGCATTTCAAAGCACCATGAATTTTGAAATCCTGGCATTCAGGGCCAGTTATCGCAGGTGGGTAGGGGGGTAATTCCTCTTTCTATTTCTTTTTATAATTGGGAGATTGGATAGTGTGGAGATGCTTGGTGACGGTGAAAGATGTAGTGGCGTTGCTGCCACATCCTCTGTTTGCAGGGTGGCAGGTGCCACTGTCACTCACTTGTGCACAGGTTTAGAATGTTTATTTAAAATTTGTATGTATTTTATGTTATGTTAAGTTATTTCCCTATCCATATTTGTTTGCAGGGCACTTGTCCTACTCTTACCCCTATTTTGCTTCATTTTCCAGCCCTCTAGCCCTTTCCAGGACTTTTTAGACCCATTTTAGTGCCCCAAAGTACGGGTCAAGTTCTGGTCAGGTTTGGGTCCCGATCTCGATCTTTGCGGCGAAGTTCAGCCGAACTCGGTGAACCCGAACTTCCAGGTGTTCGCTTGAGATGTCCCAAACTATTCGCCGGCGAACGGTTCCCGGCGAACATAGGTTGTTCGCATCCGCCACGGCGGGCGAACATATACGATGTTCGCATTCGCCCCTATACTTTATCATTGAGCAAACTTTGACCCTGTACCTCACAGTCAGCAGACACATTCCAGCCAATCAGCATACCCTCCCTCTCAGACCCTCCCTCCTCCTATCAAAAAGCAAGGACGGCATCCATCTTAGAATAATTCTGAAGCTGCAGTGTTAATAGTTGTAATCGCAATGCGATTAATATAACCTGTATTAATCGCATTGCGAATTCAACTTAGATCTGAGTTCCTATTGGTTGTATTGCTAGAATTATATAACGAAGATTGAGAATATAGCGCTATATTCTCAATCTTCGTAATATTCTAGCAATACAACCATAAGGAACTCAGATCTAAGTTGTAATCGCAATGCGATTAATATAACCTGTATTAATCGCATTGCGAATTCAACTTAGATCTGAGTTCTTAATGGTTGTATTGCTATAATTATATAACGAAGATTGAGAATATAGCGCTTTATTCTCAATCTTCGTAATATTCTAGCAATACAACCATTAGGGACCCAGCTCTAAGTTAAATTCGCAATGCAATTAATGCAGGTTATATTAATCGCATTGTGAATTCAACTTACGACACTCTACGTCAACTACGTAATTTTCCATGGGAGTTTTGTCATGGATCCCCTCCTTCATGACACAGTCCAGGTGTCCCCTTGAAACAACTTTCCCATCACTATTGTGGCCAGAAAGAGTCTCTGTGGGTTTTAAAATTCACCTGTCTATTGAAGTCTATGGCGGTTCGCCCTGTTCGCCCGTTAGCGAACATTTGCATAAACTTGCGTTCGCCGTTCGCGAACGGAAAATTTAATGTTCACGACATATCTACTGTTCGCTCAACTCTAGTTACCAGTCCTTAAAAGGATTGTAGGCCCTATTAGCTAGCGTTTGGTGTCCCTAAGTTCAAAACAGCTTGTCCCTACTCAAAAGTGCAACCTCTCCCTACACTAACAAAACACATAATGTACATTTTTAATTTAAGGGTTTGAGTGTTACCCCTGCTACATCGGTATATATTTTTCAAAGATATATTTTTTTGCCACTAATATACGCCAAAAAGGGCTGTAAGTTTATCACTTCATAACACAATAGCAATTACATTTTTTGTGCCACTAATACACTCCACAAAAGGCTTTAGAACATATAACTGCACTGCTGAACGGTAAATAATGTATATTTTTTTGCCAGTAATACAATCCAAAAAGTGCTTTAGAACATATAACTGCACCGCTGAACGGCAAATATATATTTTTTGCCACTAATACACGCCAAAAAGTGCTTTAGAACATATAACTGCACCACTGAACAGCAAATATATATTTTTTTGCTACTAATACACGCCAAAAAGGGCTGTAATTTTCTCAGTTCACCATACAACGGCTAATAAGCCCTTTTTCCCCCCACTAATACAAGCCAAAAAATGCTTTAGAACATATAACTGCACCGCACAAGGGCAAATAAGACTTAGAAATATTGTAGTAAACACTGTTAATGGCTATATCAAACAGCACTTGCACCCCAATAACAAGAACGGTTTGCTGGAATTACAGAGCTGTGTAATGGTAATTTGGATCCCCAGTTAGTCTAGCAAAGTATAATAGGATAATTTATATAACCCAGGCTGTAAACTGCCCTACTGAACCATATTCTGCTTCAATGCTATGGAATGACTCATCCCTATCCTTTCCCTGAACTTCTATACAGCAAAATAAAAGTTTTAAAGTAACCCCAAAGCTTGAGGAAATCAAATTTTTACTGAAATTTGGATCAAAGTCAATGCATTTGGCTTATTTACTCAACAATACATGTAGCATATCATGCAGGCACATGCACATCATTAGATTGTATCACTGTCCTCTCATCAGAGGAAGCTATTTCAAGCATCTATAATTCCAAATAGAATATATGCTTCACTTTTAATTGCTTTGTAGATGTTGTATGCTCAGCTTATATCATCAATATGGTCAAATAAGTTATTTGTAATCAACCCTACTAAACCCTTTGGGTCACTTAACCCTGTTTTACTATCAACCCAAGAGCAACCTAAAGAAATACCTAAATAAAGATAAAGTTGTAGATATGCACAATAAAGAATAATACCTTAGTGTTTGGCTGTCCCACTAGTTACTGTTGGATCAAGTGTGAGGAAATGGAAGTTGTATCATGCTGTCCAAATACTGTCTAGACAGGGACTACCTAGAAGCCTCAGAGAAGCCAACAATTACTTTGAAGGGATGATATTTTAAAAGGCATACAAACCATATAAAGAAGTCATTATAGAAGAAACACCACACTAAAGCACATTTTTAGTTTAGAATGCAATTTTGTGATTAGATAAATGTAGCTTTTTTCATAACATTCAAGATGCTGGATAGATTTACCAAGACTGACATTTGATAATAAACAATCATATTTCATGAAAAGTTGCCAGTATGATTGTTAACCACATCAGCCCCCCTAGCTTAAACACCCTTAATGACCAGGCCACTTTTTACAATTCCGCACTACACTACTTTCACCGTTTATTGCTCGGTCATACAACTTACCACCCAAATGAATTTTACCTCCTTTTCTTCTCACTAATAGAGCTTTCATTTGGTGGTATTTCATTGCTGCTGACATTTTTACTTTTTTTGCTATTAATCAAAAATTACCGAAATTTTTGCAAAAAATGACATTTTTCACTTTCTGTTGTAAAATTTTTCAAAAAACTACATTTCTATATAAATTTTCTCTAAATTTATTGTTCTACATGTCTTTGATAAAAAAATCCAATAAGTGTATATTTATTGGTTTGGGTAAAAGTTATAGCGTTTACAAACTATGGTGCAAAAAAGTGAATTTCGGCATTTTGAAGCAGCTCTGACTTTCTGAGCGCCTGTCATGTTTCTTCAGGAGCTAGAATGTCAGGAAAGTATAAATACCCCCCAAATCACACCATTTTAGAAAGAAGACACCCCAAAGTATTCGCGGAGGGGCTTGGTGAGTTCATGTATCATTTCATTTTTTTTCACAAGTTAGCGGAAAATGACACTTTCTGATAAAAAAAAAAAAAAAAAAAAGTTTCAATTTCTGATAACTTCTGGCAAAAAAAAAAAAAATCTCAGACGGACTCACTATGCCCCTCAGTGAATACCTTGGGGTGTCTACTTTCCGAAATGGGGTCATTTGTGGGGTGTGTTTACTGTTCTGGCATTTTGGGCGGGGCTAAATTGTGAGCCGCCATGTAAAACCTAAAGGTACTCGTTGGAATTTGGGCCCTTTATGCACTCCAGGCTGCAAAAAGTGTCACTCATGTGGTATCGCCGTACTCAGGAGAAGTAGGGCAATGTGTTTTGGGGTGTATTTTACATACACCCATGCTGGGTGAGAGAAATATCGCTGTAAATTGTCAACTTTGTATAAAAATTTTAAAAGTTGTCGCTTACAGAGATATTTTTCACACAAAGTATGGGTATATGTAAAAATACACCCTAAACACATTGCCCTACTTCTCCTAAGCACGGCGATACCACATGTGTGCCACTTTTTGCAGCTTGGGTGCGCAAAGGGCCCTAAAACCAATGAGTACCTTTTAGGATTTCACAGGGCATTTTTACGCATTTGGATTCCAGACTTCTTCTCACGCTTTAGGGGCCCCTAAAATGCCAGGGCAGTATAAATACCTCACATGTGACCCCATTTTGGAAAGAAGACACCCCAAGGTATTCTGTGAGGGGTATGGTGAGTTCATGTAAAATTTTATTTTTGTCACAAGTTAGTGGAATATGAGACTTTGTAAAAAACAAAATTAAAAAAACAAAAAAACAATTTCCGCTGACTTGTGCCAAAAATAAAAATTCTGTGGACTCACCATGCCCCTCACAGAATACCTAGGGTGTCTTCTTTCCAAAATGGGGTCACATGTGGGGTATTTATACTCACCTGGCATTTTAGGGGCCTCAAGTGTGAGAATCCAAATGCAAAAAAATGGCCTGTGAAATCCAAAAGGTACTCATTGGTTTTAGGGCCCTTTGCATCTTGGCTGCAAAAATGTCACACATGTGGTATCGCCGTACTCAGGAGAAGTAGGGCAATCTGTTTTGGGGTGTATTTTTATATATACCCATACTGTGTGTGAGAAATATCGCTGTAAACGACAACTTTTAAATTTTTTATTCAAAGTTGTCAATTTACAGAGATATTTCTCTCACCCAGTATGGGTATATGTAAAAATACACCCCAAAACACATCGCCCTACTTCTCCTGAGTACGGCGATACCACATGTGTGACACTTTTTGCAGCCAAGATGCGCAAAGGCCCTAATTCCAATGAGTACCTTTAGGAGGGCATTTTTACGCATTTTCTTCTCACGCTTTAGGGCCTCTAAATGCCAGGGCAGTATAAATACCCCACATGTGACTCATTTTGAAAGAAGACACCCTAAGGTAATCCGTGAGGGGCATGGTGAGTTCATAGAAGATTTTTTTTGGCACAAGTTAGTGGAAATTGATTTTTCATTGTTTTTCTCACAAAGTCTCCCTTTCCGCTAACTTTTGACAAAAAGTTTAATTTTTCATGGACTCATTATGCCCCTCAGCGAATACCTTGAGGTGTCTTCTTTCCAAAATGGGGTCACATGTGGGGCATTTATACTGCCCTGGCATTTTAGGGGCCCTAAAGCGTGAGAAGAAAAATGCGTAAAAATGCCCTCCTAAAGGTACTCATTGGCTTTAGGGCTTCGCATCTTGGCTGCAAAGTGCACTCATGTGGTATCGCCGTACTCAGAAGAAGTAGGGCGATGTGGTTTCGGGTGTATTTTTACATATACCCATGCTGGGTGAGAGAAATATCTCTGTAAATTGACAACTTTGAATAAAAAAAATTAAAAAGTTGTCGCTTACAGCGATATTTCTCACACAAAGTATGGTTATATGTAAAAATACACCTCAAACACATTGCCCTACTTCTCCTGAGTACGGCGATACCACATGAGTGACACTTTTTGCAGCCAAGATGCGCAAAGGGGCCCTAAAACCAATGAGTACCTTTAGGATTTCACAGGACATTTTTACGCATTTGGATTCTCACGCTTTAGGACCCCTAAAATGCCAGGGCAGTATAAATACCCACATGTGACCCCATTGTGGAAAGAAGACACCCCAAGGTATTCCGTGAGGGGTATGGCGAGTTTACAGAAAAAAATTTGGCACAAGTTAGCGGAAATGGTATTTTTATTTATTTATTTTTTTTTTTACAGTCTCACATTCCACTAACTTGTGACAAAAATAAAATTTTGCATGAACTCACCATACCCCTTACGGAATACCTTGGGGTGTCTTCTTTCTAAAATGGGGTCACTTGTGAGGTTTTTGTACTGCCCTGGCATTTTAGGGGTCTCCGCAATCATTACACGTATGGCCAGAATTAGGAGTTTTTGCGATTCTCCTTATATTGACCATACGGGTAATGAGAATTTTTTTCCGTTCAGCCTCTGCGCTGAAAGAAAAATGAACGTCACAGATTTTTCCATTCACATTGATCAATGTGGATGAAAAAAATCTCTAAAAAATGTGCAAAAAAAGAGGGAAAAGCTATAAAGCTGCGATCGCTAAGGGACCCTAAGGCCTCATTCAAGCGTCCGCAATTCTGTTCCGCAAAATTTTGCGGAACAGAATTGTGGATACATTCAATTCTATGGGGACAGACTTTGTCCCGCTCGGATCCATAATTGCGGATCCGTAATTGGAGATCCGCAAAAGTATAGAACATGTCCTATTCTTGTCCGCAATTGCGGATAAGAAAAGGCATTTTCTATATAGTTCTGGCAATGTGCGGATCCGCAAAATGCGGAAAGCACATTGCTGGTGTCCGTGTTTTGCGGATCCGCGGATTTGCGGATCCGTGGATCCGCAAAACACATGCGGACATCTGAATGAGCCTTACAGGGGGTGATCAGTGACAGGGGGTGACAGGGGGTGATCAGGGGGTGACATGGGAGATCAGGGGTTAATCAGTGACAGTGGGGGTGGTGGGTGGGTGGGGGCGGTGGGGGGGTTGTGTGGTGATTGGTGCACTTTGATATTTTTTCTCTGGTGGTCCCAAGCAAAGGGACCACCAGAGAAGCGGGCAGCAAGCAGATCAGACGCTGTTCACAGAACAACGTCTGATCTGCGATTTTTTCTGCCATATACAGCCTGCCAGCGCACGATCGGCGCTGGCAGGCTGTAGTATAACTACATGCGAGCGCGCCGATGGCGCGCATTGCGCATGTGCGGGCGCGTGCTCGCGTCATCTCGCGTCTCGCGAGATGACGCGCCGATGCGTCGGATCAGAAGAGCCCGGCCGCCGCGAGAACGCGATCCTGCGTGCGGCGGTCCGGGAGTGGTTAAAGGGAATCTGTTAGCAGATTTGTACTTAGGAAACTGGCTGACCAGCTGCATGTGTGCTTGGCAGCTGAAGACATTTGTGTTGGTCCCATGTTCATTTATACCCACATTGCTGATAAAAATGATGTATTAATATATGCAATGAGCATCTAGGAGCAACAGGGATGTTACCATTACACCTAGAGGCTCTGCTTTCTCTGCAACAGTGGACATGGGTGTCACACCTCTTAGTTATCTTCTGCCTAACTGACAGACTCTGGCCTCTTCCTATGTGTGTATTAGAACAGGGATGGATTGGCTATAGACCCTACAGGGAAAATTCCTGATGGGCCGCACAAGTTCACCTTACTACTGCTGACCAGGTACATAGTGAGCTCTCAGCTGTAATTAACACTGTAAGAATCAGGTACTCATGTAAATGGCTTCATGCCATCCTGAATAGAGATGAGCGAACACCTGGAAGTTCGGGTTCGGGAAGTTCAGCCGAACTTCCCGAAAATGTTCGGGTTCGGCATCCGATCTCGACCCGAACTTTATCCCGAACCCGAACCCCATTGAAGTCAATGGGGACCCGAACTTTTAGGCACTAAAAAGGCTATAAAATAGTCCAGGAACGGGCTAGAGGTCTGCCAAAGGCAGCAAAATGTAGGTAAATCCCCTGCAAACAAATGTGCATAGGGAAATGAATTAAAATAAAAGAAAATAAAATAAAATAAATAAAATTTAACCAATATCAATTGGAGAGAGGTCCCACTGCAAGGAATCATGTGTCATATCACCCAACACTGGAGAAGACCACTCTCAGTTATTTCGGCCCAGCACCCAGACAGAGGAGAGAGGTCCCACAGCAAGGAATCATGCGTCATATCAATCACCACCGGAGAAGGCCACTCTCAGTTATTTCGGCCCAGCACCCAGACAGAGGAGAGAGGTCCCACAGCAAGGAATCATGCGTCATAACACCCACCACCGGAGAAGGCCACTCTCAGTTATTTCGGCCCAGCACCCAGACAGAGGAGAGAGGTCCCACAGCAAGGAATCATAGTAACATAGTAACATAGTATATAAGACCGAAAAAAGACATTTGTCCATCCAGTTCGGCCTGTTTCCTACAAGTTGATCCAGAGGAAGGCAAAAAACCCCTGTGAGGCAGAAGCCAATTTTCCTCACTTAAGGGGAAAAAAAAAATTCCTTCCCGACTCCAATCAGGCAGTCAGAATAACTCCCTGGATCAACGACCCCTCTCTAGTAGCTATAGCCTGTAATATTATTACACTCCAGAAATAAATCCAGTCCCCTCTTGAATTCCTTTATTGTACTCACCATCACCACCTCCTCAGGCAGAGAGTTCCATAGTCTCACTGCTCTTACAGTGAAGAATCCTTTTCTATGTTTGTGTACAAACCTTCTTTCATCCAGACGCAGAGGATGTCCCCTTGTCACAGTCAGAGTCCTGGGGATAAATAGATGATGGGACAGATCTCTGTACTGACCCCTGATATATTTATACATAGTTATTAGATCTCCCCTCAGTCGTCTTTTTCTAAAGTGAATAACCCTAATTTTGATAACCTTTCAGGGTACTGTAGATCCCTCATTCCAGTTATTACTTTAGTTGCCCTCCTCTGAACCCTCTCTAGCTCTGCTATGTCTGTCTTGTTCACAGGAGCCCAGAACTGTACACAGTACTCCATGTGTGGTCTAACCAGTGATTTGTAAAGTGGTAGGACTATGTTCTCATCACGGGCGTCTATGCCCTTTTGATGCAACCCATTATCTTATTGGCCTTGGCAGTAGCTGCCTGACACTGGTTTTTGCAGCTTAATTTGCTGTTTATTAAAATTCCTAGATCCTTTTCCATGTCAGTGTTACCGAGTGTTTTACCATTTAATATGTACGGGTGACTTGCATTATTCCTTCCCATGTGCATAACTTTACATTTGTCAGTGTTAAACCTCATCTGCCATTTTTCTGCCCAAGCCTCCAATCTATCCAGATCCCTCTGTAGCAGAAAACTGTCCTCTTCAGTGTTAATTACTTTACACAGTTTAGTGTCATCTGCAAAAATAGATATTTTACTGTGCAAGCCTTCTACAAGATCATTAATAAATATATTGAAGAGAATAGGGCCCAATACTGACCCCCTGAGGTACCCCACTAGTTACAGTGACCCAATCTGAGTATCTACCGTTAATAACCACCCTCTGTTTTCTGTCACTCAGCCAGTTACTTACCCACATACAGACATTTTCTCCCAGTCCGAGCATCCTCATTTTATATACTAACCTTTTATGAGGTACGGTGTCAAATGCTTTGGAGAAGTCCAGATATACGACATCCATCGATTCGCCGCTGTCAAGTCTAGAACTTACCTCCTCATAGAAGCTGATTAAATTTGTTTGGCATGACCGATCCCTCATGAAGCCATGCTGATATGGCGTTATTTGCTTATTTTCATTGAGATACTCCAAAATAGCATCTCTTAGAAACCCTTCAAACAGTTTACCAACAATAGATGTTAAACTTACCGGCCTATAATTTCCAGGCTCATGTGTCATATCAACCACAACCGGAGAAGGCCACTCTGTTATTTCGGCCCAGCACCCAGACAGAGGAGAGAGGTCCCACAGCAAGGAATCATGCGTTATATCACCCACCACTGGAGAAGGCCACTTTCAGTTATTTCGGCCCAGCACCTAGACAGAGGAGAGAGGTCCCACAGCAAGGAATCATGCGTCATATCAACCACCAACGGAGAAGGCCACTCTCAGTTATTTCGGCCCAGCACCCAGACAGAGGAGAGAGGTCCCACAGCAAGGAATCATGCGTCATATCAACCACCACCGGAGAAGGCCACTCTCAGTTATTTCGGCCCAGCACCCAGACGGAGGAGAGAGGTCCCACAGCAAGGAATCATGCGTCATATCAACCACCACCGGAGAAGGCCACTCTCAGTTATTTCGGCCCCACCACCCAGACAGAGGAGAGGTTCATTCAACTTTGGGTTGCACCGCAAGATCATGGTAAAGTTAAAAAAATGAGGATTCAATAAAGAAGTGCACCGGAGTACAAGAATACATGGTTGATGGGGAGGAAGTTATAAATGTCTATTCTGCACAAGGGAGGCACAGGTCCTGTGGGATCCATGCCTGGTTCATTTTTATGAACGTCAGCTTGTCCACGTTGGCTGTGGACAGGCGGCTGCGTTTGTCAGTAATGACGCCCCCTGCCGTGCTGAATACACGTTCAGAAAAAACGCTGGCCGCAGGGCAGGCCAGCACCTCCAAGGCATAAAATGCTAACTCTGGCCACGTGGACAATTTGGAGACCCAGAAGTTGAATGGGGCCGAACCATCAGTCAGTACGTGGAGGGGTGTGCAGACGTACTGTTCAACCATGTTAGTGAAATGCTGCCTCCTGCTAACACGTTCCGTATTAGGTGGTGGTGCAGTTAGCTGTGGCGTGGAGACAAAACTTTTCCACATTTCTGCCATGCTAACCCTGCCCTCAGAGGAGCTGGCCGTGACACAGCTGCATTGGCGACTTCTTGCTCCTCCTCTGCCTTCGCCTTGGGCTTCCACCTGTTCCCTGTGACATTTGGGAATGCTCTCTGGAGCGCCTCTACCAGCGTGCGCTTGTACTCGCGCATCTTTCTATCACGCTCCAGTGCAGGAAGTAAGGTGGTCACATTGTCTTTGTACCGGGGATCCAGCAGGGTGGCAACCCAGTAGTCCGCACACGTTAAAATTTGGGCAACTCTGCTGTCGTTGCGCAGGCACTGCAGCATGTAGTCGCTCATGAGTGCCAGGCTCCCCAGAGGTAAGGACAAGCTGTCCTCTGTTGGAGGCGTATCATCATCGTCCTCCGTATCCCCCCAGCCATGCACCAGTGATGGGCCTGAGCTGTGTCGGGTGCCACCCCGCTGTGAACCTGCTTCATCCTCATCCTCCTCCACCTCCTCCTCATCCTCCTCGTCCTCCAGTAGTGGGCCCTGGCTGGCCACATTTGTACCTGGCCTCTGCTGTTGCAAAAAACCTCCCTCTGAGCCACTTCTAACAGACTGGCTTGAAATTGCTAAAAATCACCCCTCATCCTCCTCCTCCTCCTGGGCCACCTCCTCTTCCATCATCGCCCTAAGCGTTTTCTCAAGGAGACATAGAAGTGGTATTGTAACGCTGATAACGGTGTCATCGCCACTGGCCATGTTGGTGGAGTACTCGAAACAGCGCAACAGGGCACACAGGTCTCGCATGGAGGCCCAATCATTGGTGGTGAAGTGGTGCTGTTCCGCAGTGCGACTGACCCGTGCGTGCTGCAGCTGAAACTCCACTATGGCCTGCTGCTGCTCGCACAGTCTCTCCAGCATGTGCAAGGTGGAGTCTCACCCGGTTGGGCACGTCGCATATGAGGCGGTGAGCGGGAAGGCCGAAGTTCCGCTGTAGCGCAGACAGGCGAGCAGCTGCAGGATGTGAATGCCGGAAGCGCGCACAGACGGCCCTCACTTTATGCAGCAGCTCTGACATGTCGGGGTAGTTGTGAATGAACTTCTGCACCACCAAATTCAGCACATGCGCCAGGCAAGGGATGTGCGTCAAACCGGCTAGTCCCAGAGCTGCAACGAGATTTCGCCCATTATCGCACACCACCAGGCCGCGCTTGAGGCCCACCGGCAGAAACCACTCGTCGATCTGTTGTTCAATACCCCGCCACAACTCCTGCACGGTGTGGGGCCCGTCCCCCAAACATATGAGTTTCAGAATGGCCTGCTGACGTTTACCCCGGACTGTGCTGAAGTTGGTGGTGAAGGTGTGTGGCTGACTGGATGAGCTGGTGGAAGCAGAGGAGGAGGAAGCCGAGTAGGAGGAGGAGGCTACCGGAGGCAAAGAATGATGCCCTGCGATCCTTGGCGGCGGAAGGACGTGCGCCAAGGAACTCTCCGCCTGCGGCCCACTACATTTACCCAGTGTGCAGTTAGGGAGATATAGCGTCCCTGGCCGTGCTTACTGGTCCACGTATCTGTGGTTAGGTGGACCTTGCCACAGATGGCGTTGCGCAGTGCACACTTGATTTTATCGGATACTTGGTTGTGCAGGGAAGGCACGGCTGTCTTGGAGAAGTAGTGGCGGCTGGGAACAACATGCTGTGGGACACCCATGGACATCAGCTGTTTGAAGCTGTCTGTGTCCACCAGCCTGAATGACAGCATTTCAAAGGCCAGTAGTTTAAAAATGCTGGCATTCAGGCCCAGGGCTCGAGGGTGGATAGGTGGGAATTTACGCTTTCTCTCCAAGTTTTGTGAGATGGAGAGCTGAACGCTGCCGTGTGACATGGTGGAGATGCTTGGTGACACAGGTGGTGTTGTTGGTGGCACATCCTCTGTTTGGTGGGCGGAAGGTGCCAACATTCCTCCCGAGGCGGAGGAAGAGGCCGAGGCTGCAGCAGAAGAGGGAGCAGGGGGAGCCAGAGTGAGTTCCTTGCTTTTAAGGTGTTTACTGCACTGCAGTTCATGCTTTGCATGTAGATGCATGGTCATGCAGGTAGTTCTAAGGTTCAGAACGTTAATGCCTCGCTTCAGGCTCTGATGGCACAGCGTGCAAACCACTCGGGTCTTGTCGTCAGCACATTGTTTAAAGAAGTGCCATGCCAGGGAACTCCTTGAAGCTGCCTTTGGGGTGCTCGGTCCCTGGTGGCGGTGGCCAGTAGCAGGCGAACTCTCTTGGAGGCGGCTGTTCTGCTTTTGCCCCCTGCTCTCTCTTTTGCTACGCTGTTGGCTTGGTCTCACACTGCCTCTTCCTCTGAACTATGAAAGTCAGTGGCACGACCTTCATTCCATGTGGGGTCTAGAACCTCATCGTCCCCTGTATCGTCTTCCACACAGTCTTCCTCCCTGACCTCCTGTTCGGTCTGCACACTGCAGAAAGACGCAGCAGTTGGCCCCTGTGTTTCGTCATCATCAGAGATGTGCGGACTCCGATGAGGTGGTATTCCCATGTCCTCATCATCAAGAAACATCAGTGGTTGTGCATCAGTGCATTCTATGTCTTCCACCACTGGGGAAGGGCTAGGTGGATTCCCTTGGGAAACCCTGCCAGCAGAGCTCCTGTGAAAAAATGCGCAACAGCATTAATAGGTTTAGCGTAGGTACCCGCCTGGACTGAGACCACCGTGTCGCTTGGTGGGTGGGCTTAGATGTATTTTGATCAAAATATGTTGACTAAGTGTCTCAGACGTTATCAGAATGAGGGCTTATTCCACATAATGTTTGCATTTATTTTAGTGCACCATTTTCTGTGATTTGATAAATGCAGCCATGTTCATCCGCGCACTCAATATCATATCGCGCAGGATGTTTTATCTAGTTTTTTCTGTGAATTGTTTAACTTGTCTTGAAGGAGTGGCACCTTCATGTGTGAATACGCTCCTATACAGGGGTGGGATTCATGTGCACTAGTGTCCCGCCCATCTAATAGGCGACCTTGATTAAGGTGGTACATATAGGTGTGTGTGTCCCTCCTCCCACCGGTTGCTGAAGCACATGGAGGTAACAAGGGCAACACACCATATGTGCGGGACTGCGCTCCTGTGAAAAAATGCGCAACAGCATTAATAGGTTTAAGCGTAGGTACCCGCCTGGACTGAGACCACCTTGTCGCTTGGTGGGTGGGCTTAAATGTGTTTTGATCAAAATATGTTGACTAAGTGTCTCAGACGTTATCAGAATGAGGGCTTATTCCACATAATGTTTGCATTTATTTTAGTGCACCATTTTCTGTGATTTGATAAATGTAGCCATGTTCATCCGCGCACTCAATATCATATCGCGCAGGATGTTTTATCTAGTTTTTTCTGTGAATTGTTTAACTTGTCTTGAAGGAGTGGCACCTTCATGTGTGAATACGCTCCTATACAGGGGTGAGATTCATGTGCACTAGTGTCCCGCCCATCTAATAGGCGACCTTGATTAAGGTGGTACATATAGGTGTGTGTGTCCCTCCTCCCACCGGTTGCTGAAGCACATGGAGGTAACAAGGGGCAACACACCATATGTGAGGGACTGCGCTCCTGTGAAAAAATGCGCAACAGCATTAATAGGTTTAGCGTAGGTACCCGCCTGGACTGAGACCACCTTGTCGCTTGGTGGGTGGGCTTAGATGTGTTTTGATCAAAATATGCTGACTAAGTGTCTCAGACGTTATCAGAATGAGGGCTTATTCCACATAATGTTTGCATTTATTTTAGTGCACCATTTTCTGTGATTCTTCAAACAGCATAAGAGACTGCTGCATAACTTGAGGCTCAGACAGTTTCCCTGATATGCATGGGGGTGATGTGACAGACTGATGGGCTTGCTTTTCAGGTGCCACCTGTGCGCTTTCTGCAGAAGACTGGGTGGGAGATAATGTTGTGAACATGCTGGATCCACTGTCAGCCACCCAATTGACTAGAGCCTGTACCTGCTCCGGCCTTACCATCCTTAGAACGGCATTGGGCCCCACCAAATATCGCTGTAATTTCTGGCGGGTACTGGAACCTGAGGTAGTTAGTTCACTAGGACGTGTGGCTGTGGCAGAATGGCCACGTCCTCTCCCAGCACAAGAGGGTACACTAACACCACCAAGACCGCGTCCGCGTCCCTTACTAGATGTTTTCCTCATTGTTACCGTTTACCAAGCACCACAATAAGAAAAAAAAAGATTTGGCCCAATGAAATGATTTCAAATTCAGGCCTTTTTTTACAGGCACCTAACACTATCTGCTTATTTATTTATGTAGCGTATTACACTAATCCAGGCACAGCAGAAACCACTGATTTAGGGGAAAATCTCTTTTAGGGCTAGTATTTAAGCCCTGGATGAAAGGTATCCTTTTATGGACAGATTTACAATTCGCCTGCAACAACTCGAACACCAGATTCAGGGTATTGCTATTTTGGCAATTGAATTTCACCCCAGAACAAAATATATGTTTTGGCGGACACTATGAATCCTGGCCTGCAACAGCTGGGACACCAGATTCAGGGTATTGCTATTTTGGCAATTGAATTTCACCCCAGAACAAAATATATGTTTTGGCGGACATTATTATACTTTGCCAGCCACAGCTGAAACCACTGATTTATGGTATTGCTATTTTGGCAATTGAATTTCACCCCAGATCAAAATATATGTTTTTGCGGACACTATGAAACTTGGCCTGCAACAGCTGGGACACCAGATTCAGGGTATTGCTATTTTGGGAATTGAATTTCACCCCAGAACAAAATATATGTTTTGGCTGACACTATGAATCTTGGCCAGCCACAGCTGACACCACTGATTTATGGTATTGCTATTTTGACAATTGAATTTCACCCCAAAACAAAATATATGTTTTGGCGGACACAATTATACTTTGCCAGCCACAGCTGAAACCACTGATTTATGGTATTGCTATTTTGGCAATTGAATTTCACCCCACAACAAAATATATGTTTTTGCGGACACTATGAATCTTGGCCTGCAACAGCTGGGACACCAGATTCAGGGTATTGCTATTTTGGCAATTGAATTTCACCCCAGAACAAAATATATGTTTTGGCGGACACTATGAATCTTGGCCTGCAACAGCTGGGACACTAGATTCAGGGTATTGCTATTTTGGCAATTGAATTTCTCCCCAGAACAAAATATATGTTTTGGCGGACACTATTATACTTTGCCAGCCACAGCTGAAACCACTGATTTATGGTATTGCTATTTTGGCAATTGAATTTCACCCCAGAACAAAATATATGTTTTGGCGTACACTATGAATCTTGGCCTGCAACAGCTGGGACACCAGATTCAGGGTATTGCTATTTTGGAAATTGAATTTCACCCCAGAACAAAATATATGTTTTTGCGGACACTATGAATCTTGGCCTGCAACAGCTGGGACACCAGATTCAGGGTATTGCTATTTTGGCAATTGAATTTCACCCCAGAACAAAATATATGTTTTGGCGGACACTATTATACTTTGCCAGCCACAGCTGAAACCAATGATTTATGGTATTGCTATTTTGGCAATTGAATTTCACCCCAGAACAAAATATATGTTTTGGCGTACACTATGAATCTTGGCCTGCAACAGCTGGGACACCAGATTCAGATTATTGCTATTTTGGCAATTGAATTTCACCCCAGAACAAAATATATGTTTTTGCGGACACTATGAATCTTGGCCTGCAACAGCTGGGACACCAGATTCAGGGTATTGCTATTTTGGCAATTGAATTTCACCCCAGAACAAAATATATGTTTTGGCGGACACTATGAATCTTGGCCTGCAACAGCTGGGACACCAGATTCAGGGTATTGCTATTTTGGCAATTAAATTTCACCCCAGAACAAAATATATGTTTTGGCGGACACTATTATACTTTGCCAGCCACAGCTGAAACCAATGATTTATGGTATTGCTATTTTGGCAATTGAATTTCACCCCAGAACAAAATATATGTTTTGGCGTACACTATGAATCTTGGCCTGCAACAGCTGGGACACCAGATTCAGATTATTGCTATTTTGGCAATTGAATTTCACCCCAGAACAAAATATATGTTTTTGCGGACACTATGAATCTTGGCCTGCAACAGCTGGGACACCAGATTCAGGGTATTGCTATTTTGGCAATTGAATTTCACCCCAGAACAAAATATATGTTTTGGCGGACACTATGAATCTTGGCCTGCAACAGCTGGGACACCAGATTCAGGGTATTGCTATTTTGGCAATTAAATTTCACCCAAGAACAAAATATATGTTTTGGCGGACACTATTATACTTTGCCAGCCACAGCTGAAACCACTGATTTATGGTATTGCTATTTTGGCAATTGAATTTCACCCCAGAATAAAATATATGTTTTGGCGGACACTATGAATCTTGGCCTGCAACAGCTGGGACACCAGATTCAGGGTATTGCTATTTTGGCAATTGAATTTCACCCCAGAACAAAATATATGTTTTGGCGGACACTATTATACTTTGCCAGCCACAGCTGAAACCACTGATTTATGGTATTGCTATTTTGGCAATTTAATTTCATCCCAGAACAAAATATATGTTTTGGGGGACACTATGAATCTTGGCCTGCACCAGCTGGGACACCAGATTCAGGGTATTGCTATTTTGGGAATTGAATTTCACCCCAGAACAAAATATATGTTTTGGCGGACACTATTATACTTTGCCAGCCACAGCTGAAACCAATGATTTATGGTATTGCTATTTTGGCAATTGAATTTCACCCCAGAACAAAATATATGTTTTGGCGTACACTATGAATCTTGGCCTGCAACAGCTGGGACACCAGATTCAGGGTATTGCTATTTTGGCAATTAAATTTCACCCCAGAACAAAATATATGTTTTGGCGGACACTATTATACTTTGCCAGCCACAGCTGAAACCACTGATTTATGGTATTGCTATTTTGGCAATTGAATTTCACCCCAGAATAAAATATATGTTTTGGCGGACACTATGAATCTTGGCCTGCAACAGCTGGGACACCAGATTCAGGGTATTGCTATTTTGGCAATTGAATTTCACCCCAGAACAAAATATATGTTTTGGCGGACACTATTATACTTTGCCAGCCACAGCTGAAACCACTGATTTATGGTATTGCTATTTTGGCAATTTAATTTCACCCCAGAACAAAATATATGTTTTGGGGGACACTATGAATCTTGGCCTGCACCAGCTGGGACACCAGATTCAGGGTATTGCTATTTTGGGAATTGAATTTCACCCCAGAACAAAATATATGTTTTGGCGGACACTATTATACTTTGCCAGCCACAGCTGAAACCAATGATTTATGGTATTGCTATTTTGGCAATTGAATTTCACCCCAGAACAAAATATATGTTTTGGCGTACACTATGAATCTTGGCCTGCAACAGCTGGGACACCAGATTCAGGGTATTGCTACTTTGGAAATTGTATTTCACCCCAGAACAAAATATATGTTTTTGCGGACACTATGAATCTTGGCCTGCAACAGCTGGGACACTAGATTCAGAGTATTGCTATTTTGGCAATTGAATTTCACCCCAGAACAAAATATATGTTTTGGCGGACACTATTATACTTTGCCAGCCACAGCTGAAACCACTGATTTATGGTATTACTATTTTGGCAATTGAATTTCACCCCAGAACAAAATATATGTTTTGGCGGACACCATTATACTTTGCCAGCCACAGCTGAAACCACTGATTTATGGTATTGCTATTTTGGAAATTGAATTTCACCCCAGAACAAAATATATGTTTTTGCGGACACTATGAATCTTTGCCTGCAACAGCTGGGACACCAGATTCAGGGTATTGCTATTTTGGCAACTGAATTTCACCCCAGAACAAAATATATGTTTTGTGGACACTATTATACTTTGCCAGCCACAGCTGAAACCACTGATTTATGGTATTGCTATTTTGGCAATTGAATTTCACCACATAAAATAATCTTTCCTTTGCCAGACAGCAGACAGTATTATACGTGGCTAGCCAAAGCGGGAACACCAGATTTAGGGGATTGGTATTTGGGTAATTGTATTTAACCCCTTAACCACTTAAGCCCCCCTAGCTTAAACACCCTTAATGACCAGGCCACTTTTTACAATTCTGCACTACACTACTTTCACCGTTTATTGCTCCGTCATGCAACTTACCACCCAAATGAATTTTACCTCCTTTTCCTCTCACTAATAGAGCTTTCATTTGGTGGTATTTCATTCTTGCTGACATTTTTACTTTTTTTGCCATTAATACAAATTTAACGAAATTTTTGCAAAAAAATGACATTTTTCACTTTCTGTTGTAAAATTTTTCAAAAAAAACTACATTTCTATATAAATTTCTCTCTAAATTTATTGTTCTACATGTCTTTGATAAAAAAAAAGTCCAATAAGTGTATATTTATTGGTTTGGGTAAAAGTTATAGCGTTTACAAACTATGGTGCAAAAAAGTGAATTTCGGCATTTTGAAGCAGCTCTGACTTTCTGAGCACCTGTCCTGTTTCTTCAGGTGCTAGAATGTCAGGATAGTATAAATACCCCCCAAATCACACCATTTTAGAAAGAAGACACCCCAAAGTATTCGCGGAGGGGCATGGTGAGTTCATGTATCATTTCATTTTTTCACAAGTTAGCGGAAAATGACACTTTCTGAGAAAAAAAAAAAAAAAAAGTTTCAATTTCTGCTAACTTCTGGCAAAAAAGAAATCTCAGACGGACTCACTATGCCCCTCAGTGAATACCTTGGGGTGTCTACTTTCCAAAATGGGGTCATTTGTGGGGTGTTTGTACTGTTCTGGCATTTTGGGCGGGGCTAAATTGTGAGCCGCCATGTAAAACCTAAAGGTACTCGTTGGAATTTGGGCCTCTTTGCGCACCCAGGCTGCAAAAGTGGCACACATGTGGCATCGCCGTACTCAGGAGAAGTAGGCAATGTGTTTTGGGGTGTATTTTTACATATACCCATGTTGGGTGAGAGAAATATCTCTGTAAACTGACAACTTTGTATAAAATTTTTAAAAGTTGTCGCTTACAGAGATATTTTCACACACAGTATGGGTATATATAAAAATACACCCTAAAACACATTGCCCTACTTCCTGAGTACGGCAGATACCACATGTGTGCCACTTTTGCAGGCTGGAGCGCAAAGGGCCCTAAAACCAATGAGTACCTTTAGGATTTCACAGGGCATTTTTACGCATTTGATTCCAGACTTCTTCTCACGCTTAGGGGCCCCTAAAATGCCAGGACAGTATAAATACCCTACATGTGACCCCATTTTGGAAAGAAGACACCCTAAGGTATTCCGTGAGGGGCATGGCGAGTTCATGTAAAATTTTATTTTTGTCACAAGTTAGTGGAATATGAGACTTTGTAAAAACAAAATAAAAAAAATATATATCAATTTCCGCTAACTTGTGCCAAAAATAAAAATTCTGTGAACTCGCCATGCCCCTCACGGAATACCTTGGGTGTCTTCTTTCCAAAATGGGGACACTTGTGGGGTATTTATACTGCCCTGGCATTTTAGGGCCCCTAAAGCGTGAGAATCCAAATGCGTAAAATGGCCTGTGAAATTCTAGCAGTACTCATTGGTTTTAGGCTCCTTTGTGCACTTTGGCTGCAAAAAGTGCCACTCATGTGGTATCGCCGAACTCAGGAGAAGTAGGGCATGTGTTTGGGGCATTCTTACATATACCCATGCAGCGTGTGAGAAATATTGCTGTAAACGACAACTTTTTACATTTTTTTATTCAAAGTTGTCATTTTACAGAGATATTTCTCACACAAAGTATGGGTATATGTAAAAAATACACCCCAAAACACATTGCCCGACTTCTCCTGAGTACGGCGATACCACATGTGTGCCACTTTTTGCAGCCAAGATGCAAAGGGGCCCTAAAACCAATGAGTACCTTTTAGGAGGGCATTTTTACGCATTTTTCTTCTCTCACGCTTTAGGGCCCCTAAAATGCCAGGGCAGTATAAATACCCCACATGTGACCCCATTTTGGAAAGAAGACACCCCAAGGTATTCTGTGAGGGGCATGGCGAGTTCATAGAAGATTTTTTTTTTGGCACAAGTTAGCGGAAATTTATTTTTTATTGTTTTTTCTCATAAAGTCTACCTTTCTGCTAACTTTTGACAAAAAGTTTAATTGTTCATGGACTCACTATGCCCCTCAGTGAATACCTTGGGGTGTCTTCTTTCCAAAATGGGGTCACATGTGGGGTATTTACACCCCAAGGTATTCCGTGATGGCGAGTTCACAGAAAAAAAAAAATTTGGCACAAGTTAGCGGAAATTGATTTTTTTTTTTTTTTTACAGTCTCATATTTCACTAACTTGTGACAAAAAATAAAATTTTCCATGAACTCGCCATACCCCTCACGGAATACCTTGGGGTGTCTTCTCTCTAAAATGGGGTCACATGTGAGGTGTTTGTACTGCCCTGGCATTTGAGGGTCTCCGCAATCATTACACGTATGGCCAGCATTAGGAGTTTCTGCGATTCTCCTTATATTGAGCATACGGGTAATGAGATTTTTTCCCGTTCAGCCTCTGCGCTGAAAAGAAAAAATGAACGGCACAGATTTCTTCATTCGCATCAATCAATGTGGATGAAAAAATCTCTACCCAAAAATGTGCAAAAAAAACAAACGGCATAGATTTCTCATTCGCATCGATCAATGTGGATGAATAAATCTCTGCCAAAAATGTGCAAAAAAGTAGTAAGGCCCCATTCACACGTCTCGTAAAAATGTCCGCATCTATTCCGCAATTCTGCGGAATAGATGCGGACCCATTCAGTGTGAATGGGGCTGGCGGTGATGCGGAGAGCACACTATGCGCTCGCCGCATCAGCATTTGCGGAGCTGCGGCCGCAAATCTTCCGGGTTTCGGCCCCCAAGCATCCGGCCGCAGCTCCGCAAAAGATAGAGCATGTCCTATTCTTGTCCGCACTGCGGACAAGAAAAGGCATTTTCTATATAGTTCTGGCACATGTGCGGATCCGCAAAATGCGGAAAGCACATTGCTGGTGTCCGTGTTTTGCGGATCCGTGGATCCATGGATCCGCAAAACACATACGGACGTCTGAATGAGCCTTACAGTGGGGTAATTAGTGTCAGGGGTGACATGGGGTGATCGGGGTTAATCAGGGGTTAATCAGGGGTTAATCAGTGGGGGGTGGGGTGGATGGGTGGGGGGTCTGTGTGGTGTTTTGGTGCACTTATAAAGCTTTTGGTGGTCCCAAGCAAATGGGACCACCAAAGGAACGATCAGCAAGCATATCAGACGCTGTTAACAAAACAGCGTCTGATATGCCATTTTTATCTTCTACAGCCTGCCAGCGCACGATCAGCGCTGGCAGGCTGTAGCTTACCTTGTCCCCGACGTGATCCTGTGAACGCACGCACGCGCGCTGCTCACAGGAAATCTCGCCTCTCGCGAGATGACGCGCGGGCGCGTCAAGGAGGAACAGACCGACCGCCCGCAGGACGCAATCCTGCGTGAGGCGGTCGGCAAGAGGTTAATAAAATATAGAAATTGCTATCCTGAGTTTCTAGGGGTGACAATTAGCACAGCCAAGCCCCTGATGTAGGATATAGCAAAAAAAAAAACAAAAAAAAAAAACTAGTATCGATGGATTGATGGACTTGGTGGCAGCTTGTTCTGGTGCACCACAAGTCACAAAATAGCCGCCGATCACCCCAGAAAATAAGTGACAGAAAAACGCTCTGTGCAGCCTAAAAACCAGTGAGCAAGTAACTAGCAGAAGTTCAATCATTCACAGCTGTAGATCGATCCATTCATTAGGTGCTGTTGCTGACTTTTCCCTGCCTAATCTCGCCCTCACAGAAGCTGCGTCCTCTCCCTACACTAATCAGAGCAGTGTGACGTGCGGCGCTACATGACTCCAGCTTAAATAGAGGCTGGGTCACATGGTGCACTTGGCCAATCACAGCCATGCCATTAGTAGGCATGGCTGTGATGGGCTCTTAGGGCAAGAAGTAAAACGCTAGCTGATTGGCTGCCGTGCAGCCCTTCAGAAAGCAGGAAGTAATCGCCGAACAACGAACCCGAACCCGAACTTTTTTGAAAATGTCCGGGTTCAGGTCCGTGTCCCGGACACCCCAAAATTCGGTACGAACCCGAACTATGCTCGAACTGTTCGCTCAACACTACTCCTGAATTTACCTACTATGGCCTGCATCTTATCTCAGATCCCCCTGCTCCATATCTTAATTAGAGACAAGTGGAGGAGGAGAGTAGAAAATGGCAGCTATTGATGGCCATTACAGAGGAACAGCTTTTGGGGCAGTATATTGTGTTTCATGGTGGTATATGGTTATGATGGGATACTATGGTATTGCTGACCTGGCCTACTGCTGTTTTCCCTGCCTTTTGTAAATTTGGACCTGCCTACAACATGGGACCACTTTTATTTTATTTTTTACAGGGCCACATTAAGTTCCTAGTCCGCCCATGTAGTAGAGTGACTTTTTCCTGCAGCAGTGCAGAGGTTAATTCCCTTTCTGAACCAGCTGCTTGACTAATAAGCTTCTTAACTCTCATATATAGCTGTGTTGTTGACTTCCCTTCCTGGCCTGAGCAATTGGTCTCTACAGAACTTGTTAAGTTTCTTTAACTTAGAGATTGTAAATTAGCCTGCCAGTGTGCCGACTTCTGCCTGTTTCCTGGATACTGACCCTCTGCCGCCTGACCTGACCTGTGTCTCCAGTCATTATTTTCTTGATTGCAAAAATTGGCATTTGGAAAATTCCCGATACGATAATTTGCGATCGACAGTCGACACTACTCCTAAAGTCAAAGATATTGCAGACTTCTCATTGGCCCACAAGCAAGAAGCAGTGAGGGATCATGGGTACTGATGAAAAAAATATAGAATATTTGCGATTATGAAGATACAGCACTATATTCTAGATATTCGGGAATTCTCAAAGTGCCAATATGCGCAATAAAAATTTGTGATTAGAATATTCGCAATTAACACTATTGATTAGTAGTTTCCTTGTTCCCTCGGTGGCACACATTGCTGTCTCTGAACCCCGTGGGTCAGCAGCCAACCACTCCTGGACTATTCCAAGAGGTAGCAGCCCGGTGGCTCCTTTGCAGTGAAGGCCAGATTCCTGTAAACATAGTAACGTAGTGTGTTAGGCTAAAAAAAACACATTTGCCCATCCATTTCAGCATGTTATTCTCCAAGTATAGGGTTAAAGGATGAAAACCAATGGACCTCTTATGGGATTTGTAAATCATGTTGTTATGTAATATATTTGTCTAGGTTCAACAATGGTGAACTTTAAGCTATAATAAAAACTACTGACCTGTTTTAGATACTCTTAAGTTGGAAACCTCCTACGTATCCAGCTTAATAACTCACTTATCAGTTGAAGCTATAATTTAGCTGACTCCTGTTCAGGATATGCAAATTAAGTGTTATCCTGGGATAGAATTAAAAGGTTATAATAAGCAACATGAATGCTTAAACAGTGTTAATTTGAAGAGGCACAACTTTCAAAAATTAATATTACAATAATACAGCTATTAACTTTTACTTATTTCATTATTATTAAATCAAATATGTAATATCTCCAGAGAAAAAATATATATAAAAAAATTAAAACTGAACTTTACAAATAAAAACTTATGATAAAATAAAATTAAACATAGGATAAGAAAAATTGAAGCAAAAATGTACTATACTTTAAATAGGATATAAATATCTAATTAATTATTGCTAAAAGCTAAAATTGTATTTTGTGAAGTTGATGTTAAGAGCTCCGATTAAGGAGTGTCTATGTAGTCTGGAGCAGTGCTTTCTCAAGTGGTATTGCAGCCAAAACACTCCATGGGCTCAACATTTACTGTACATTTCATTCATACCTTGTGCTCTTTCATCCCTTTACCTATAAATGCTCCCCCGCTATTAAGGTAAATGTTAGAGGACAACACAGAAGTGCTGACACATGTATGAAGATTTTATTCGTCATGTTAATGTGGGTAGCATTGGAAGGGCATAAACAAGTCAACTTGTGAAGGTACCTTTCAGAATATTAGTTATCTAAGGCTACTTTCACAATAGCGTTTTTACTGGATCTGGCAGGGTTCAGCACAGCAAAAACGCTTCTATTACTGGTAATTCAACCAAACGGATCCGGTTGTATTATCTTTAACATATAAATAATATCGGCGGCTACACCCAATAATGGCAAAATGGGACAAAGATGCTCACCCTAATGGCTTTACCCAAAGCCCAAAAGACCTAAATGCACAAAGTAGTAGTAGGGGGCACACTTGGCAGATGAAAGCTGAAGAACCACTGACCCCCGAAACGCATTTGGCCTGTGAATAGTGTTGAGCGAACAGTTCGAGAATAGTTCGGGTTCGTACCGAATTTTGGGGTGTCCGTGACAAAGACCCGAACCCGGACGTTTTCAAAAAAGTTCGGGTTCGAGTTCGGAGTTCGGCATGTTCTCTCGGCGCATTTTGAAAGTACTATATAGCAGAATAGTACAGGCTTAAAGCTGAAATCGCATTGCGATTACAACTTTGAGCTACCGATCACCATGGGAACGCCTCCTCCAGTAGAATGTACTGTAGGATGTTTGAATTACGTTGAAATCGCAATGAGATTCTTATATATTTGCTTAATCGCATTGCGATTTCAACTTCTCAAATCCGACAGTACATTCTAGCATTTTTCCCATGGTGATGTAGACGCTCCAGACCATTAGCACGGAATCCGGCTGAAGCAGAAATCGCAATGCGATTCTTAGAACTCAAATAAATCGCATCACACTACACGCTCTAATTGCATTCGATTTTAACTTTACTGTTTGGTTTTGTATCGCGATAATACAAAATTTGAATAATCGTGTGCGTGCTGTTCTAGCACGCAGTGCTATTCGTGATCTCACTATTAAGTTCTAATCGCATTCGATGTTAACTTATGCATTTTTTTTTTTGCCAGGCATCAAATAGAATGCGATGCCTGTCAAAAAAAAGCATAACTTAAAATCGAATGCGATTAGAACTTAAGAGTGGGATACGAATAGCACTAGTGTTGTTGTTGAGCGTACATTTCGAGAATAGTTCCGGTCCGTACAGAATTTTGGGGTGTTCAGGATATCGACCCGAACCCGAACATTTTCATAAAAATTGGTTCGGTTTTGTAGTTCGTCATTTTTGGTGGCGCATTTTGAAAGGCTGCAAAGCAGCCAATCAACATGCATCATACTACTTGCCCTAAGATGCCATCGCAGCCATGCCTACTATTGGCAAGGCTGTGATTGGCCAAGTGCAGCATGTGACTCAGCCTCTTTATAAGCTTGTGCGCACGTCAGCGATGTGCTCACTCCCGCTGTGATTAGACCAGGGATAAGATGCAGCTGCTGTGAGGGCGAGATAGGCAGGGATAATTGAGGAAGAAAACCTGATAAGAAGTGAATGATCTAAACCTGTGCATCAGGAACAACTCAGCTGAGCTGTTCACTGAAAGTTTATTTTTTTACACTGGCCAGATCGATTTTTACCGGCACATGTAACTGGGCTGACCGGGCGGCGGCCATTTTGGGACCTGTGGTGCGCCAGCTCAAGCTGCCACAGAGTCCAAAGAAAAGCTCCAAAGAATTGAAAATCTACTCCTGTGACACAGAACAACAGCGATTCAGCTGCTCAGTCAAAGTCAATTTTTTTTCTGGCTGGGCAGACCATTTTCTGGCACATGTTACTGGGCTGATAGGCGGCGGCCATTTTGGGACTTGTGGTGCTACAGCAAAAGCTGCCACAGCGTCCATTAATCTCATGTAATAGTCGATTTTTTCACAGATATACTACATCAGGGGTTTGGCTGTGCTTGTGTCACCCCTACTAACTGCCAATATATTTAATATATCAGTGGTGAAACTGAAAGTAACCCACTTGGATAGCAAATCCCATGAATGTGCTGTTCCAGCTAGGATAGCCAGTGTCACTACAGCCAGGTCCAATACTGTCAGCCAGAAATTAATTTTTTATTTTTTTGCCAGAAATATAAATTAAAAAATCTTTCCTGTAACAAAACATAATTCTGGTGTTAGACCAGAAGAAGCACTCCTTCAGTAAATAATACTGTAAAAAGGTTTAGGCAATAATTCTCCCAGTGTGGGCAATTTATGTACCAAAACGAGCATTTTAAAAATTCCGGTGTTCTGAAATACCAGCAGTCCTCTTGTAATTAATACCAGAAAAAGGCATTATAGTGTCCAGTGTTGTCATTTTGGTTCCAAAAGGCCAATTTAATCAATCTGGTGTTGGTGACAC
>JAKVIS010001912.1:0-27507 GCA_033119425.1 Bufotes viridis
ACTATTATACTTTGCCAGCAAGTGCTGGGACACCAGATTCAGGGTATTGCTGTTTTGGAAATTTAATTTTACTCCAGAACAAAATATTTGTTTTAGCGGACACTATTACTCTTTGCCAGCCAGTGCTGGGACACCATATTCAGGGTATTGCTATTTTGGCAATTGAATTTCACCCCAGAGCAAAATAAATGTTTTGGCTGACACTATTATACTTTGCCAGCCAGTGCTGGGACACCAGATTCAGGGCATTGCTATTCTGGCAATTGAATTTCACCCCAGAACAAAATGTATGTTT
The DNA here is from genome assembly GCA_033119425.1 of Bufotes viridis. Lineage (NCBI taxonomy): Eukaryota > Metazoa > Chordata > Amphibia > Anura > Bufonidae > Bufotes > Bufotes viridis. The sequence goes on from JAKVIS010001912.1 coordinate 296, forward strand.
TAACGGACACTATTATACTTTGCCAGCCAGTGCTGGGACACCAGATTCAGGGTACTGCTATTTTGGCAAGTAAATTTTAACCCAGAACAAAGTATATGTTTTGGCGGACACTATTATACTTTGCCAGCCAGTGCTGGGACACCAGATTCAGGGTATTGCTATATTGGAAATTAAATTTCACCCCAGAACAAAATATTTGTTTTGGCGGACACTATTATACTTTGCCAGCCAGTGCTGGGACACCAGATTCAGGGTACTGCTATATTGGCAGGTGAATTTTACCCCAGAACAAAATATATGTTTTGGCGGACACTATTATACTTTGCCAGTCAGTGCTGGGACACCAGATTCAGGGTATTGCTATTTTGGCAATTGAATTTCACCCCAGAACAAAATATATGTTTTGGCGGACTCTATTATACTTTGCCAGCCACTGCTGGGACAGCAGATTCAGGGCATTGCTATTTTGGCAATTGAATTTCACCCCAGAACAAAATATATGTTTTGGCGGACACTATTATTCTTTGTCAGCCACTGCTGGGACACCAGATTCAGGGTATTGCTATTTTGGCAATTGTATTTGACCCCAGAACCAAATATATGTTTTAGCGGACACTATTATACTTTGCCAGCCACTGCTGGTACACCAGATTCAGGGTATTGCTATTTTGGCAATTGAATTTTGCCCCAGAACAAAATATATGTTTTGGCGGACACTATTCTACTTTGCCAGCCAGTGCTGGGACACCAGATTCAGGGAATTGCTATTTTGGCAATTAAATTTCACCCCAGAACAAAATATATGTCTTGGCGGACACTATTATACTTTGTCAGCCAGTGCTGGGACACCAGATTAAGGGTATTGCTATTCTGTCAATTGAATTTCACCCCAGAACAAAATATATGTTTTGACGGACACTATTATACTTTGCCAGCCAGTGCTGGGACACCAGATTCAGGGTACTGCTATTTTGGCAAGTAAATTTTACCCCAGAACAAAGTATATGTTTTGGCGGACACTATTATACTTTGCCAGCAAGTGCTGGGACACCAGATTCAGGGTATTGCTATTTTGGAAATTGAATTTCACCCCAGAACAAAATATTTGTTTTGGTGGACACTATTATTCTTTTCCAGCCAGTGCTGGGACACCAGATTCAGGGTATTGCTATTTTGGCAATTGATTTTAACCCCAGACCAAAATAAATGTTTTGGCTGACACTATTATTCTTTGCCAGCCAGTGCTGGGACACCAGATTCAGGGAATTGCTATTTTGGCAATTAAATTTCACCCCAGAACAATATATATGTTTTGGCGTACACTATTATACTTTGCCAGCCAGTGCTGGGACAACAGATTCAGGGTACTGCTATTTTGGCAAGTAAATTTTACCCCAGAACAAAGTATATGTTTTGGAGGACACTATCATACTTTGCCAGCCAGTGCTGGGACACCAGATTCAGGGTATTGCTATTTTGGCAATTGAATTTAACCCCAGAACAAAATATATGTTTTGGCGGACACTATTATACTTTGCCAGCCAGTGCTGGGACACCAGATTCAGGGTACTGCTATATTGGCAAGTAAATTTTACCCCAGAACAAAATATATGTTTTGGCGGACACTATTATACTTTGCCAGCCAGTGCTGGGACACCAGATTCAGGGTATTGCTATTTTGGCAATTGAATTTCACCCCAGAACAAAATGTATGTTTTAACGGACACTATTATACTTTGCCAGCCAGTGCTGGGACACCAGATTCAGGGTACTGCTATTTTGGCAAGTAAATTTTACCCCAGAGCAAAGTATATGTTTTGGAGGACACTATCATACTTTGCCAGCCAGTGCTGGGACACCAGATTCAGGGTATGGCTATTTTGGCAATTGAATTTAACCTCAGAACAAAATATATGTTTTGGCGGACACTATTATTCTTTGTCAGCCACTGCTGGGACACCAGATTCAGGGTATTGCTATTTTGGCAATTGTATTTCACCCCAGAACCAAATATATGTTTTAGCAGAAACTATTATACTTTTCCAGCCACTGCTGGGACAACAGATTCAGGGTACTGCTATATTGGCAAGTCAATTTTACCCCAGAACAAAAAATATGTTTTGGCGGACACTATTATACTTTGCCAGCCAGTGCTGGGACACCAGATTCAGGGTATTGCTATTTTGGCAATTGAATTTTACCCCAGAACAAAATATATGTTTTGGCAGACAATATTATACTTTACCAGCCAGTGCTGGGACACCAGATTCAGGGTATTGCTATTTTGGCAATTGAATTTTACCCCAGAACAAAATATATGTTTTGGCAGATACTATTATACTTTACCAGCCACTGCTGGGACACCAGATTCAGGGTATTGCTATTTTGGCAATTGAATTTTACCCCAGAACAAAATATATGTTTTGGCGGACACTATTATACTTTGCCAGCCAGTGCTGGGACACCAGATTCAGGGTATTGCTATTTTGGCAATTGAATTTCACCCCAGAACAAAATATATGTTTTGGCGGACACTATTATACTTTGCCAGCCAGTGCTGGGACACCAGATTCAGGGTATTGCTATTTTGGCAATTGAATTTCACCCCAGAACAAAATATATGTTTTGGCGGACACTATTATTCTTTGCCAGCCAGTGCTGGGACACCAGATTCAGGGTATTGCTATTCTGGCAATTGAATTTAACCCCAGAACAAAATATATGTTTTGGCGGACACTATTATACTTTGCCAGCCAGTGCTGGGACACCAGATTCAGGGTACTGCTATATTGGCAAGTGAATTTTACCCCAGAACAAAATATATGTTTTGGCGGACACTATTATACTTTGCCAGCCAGTGCTGGGACACCAGATTCAGGGTATTGCTATTTTGGCAATTGAATTTAACCCCAGAACAAAATATATGTTTTGGCGGACACTATTATACTTTGCCAGCCAGTGCTGGGACACCAGATTCAGGGTACTGCTATATTGGCAAGTGAATTTTACCCCAGAACAAAATATATGTTTTGGCGGACACTATTATACTTTGCCAGCCAGTGCTGGGACACCAGATTCAGGGTATTGCTATTTTGGCAATTGAATTTCACCCCAGAACAAAATGTATGTTTTAGCGGACACTATTATACTTTGCCAGCCAGTGCTGGGACACCAGATTCAGGGTACTGCTATTTTGGCAAGTAAATTTCACCCCAGAGCAAAGTATATGTTTTGGAGGACACTATCATACTTTGCCAGCCAGTGCTGGGACACCAGATTCAGGGTATGGCTATTTTGGCAATTGAATTTAACCTCAGAACAAAATATATGTTTTGGCGGACACTATTATTCTTTGTCAGCCACTGCTGGGACACCAGATTCAGGGTATTGCTATTTTGGCAATTGTATTTCACCCCAGAACCAAATATATGTTTTAGCAGAAACTATTATACTTTTCCAGCCACTGCTGGGACAACAGATTCAGGGTACTGCTATATTGGCAAGTCAATTTTACCCCAGAACAAAATATATGTTTTGGCGGACACTATTATACTTTGCCAGCCAGTGCTGGGACACCAGATTCAGGGTATTGCTATTTTGGCAATTGAATTTTACCCCAGAACAAAATATATGTTTTGGCAGACAATATTATACTTTACCAGCCAGTGCTGGGACACCAGATTCAGGGTATTGCTATTTTGGCAATTGAATTTTACCCCAGAACAAAATATATGTTTTGGCAGATACTATTATACTTTACCAGCCACTGCCGAGACACCAGATTCAGGGTATTGCTATTTTGGCAATTGAATTTCACCCCAGAACAAAATACATGTTTTGGCTGACACTATTAGACTTTGCCAGCCAGTGCTGGGACACCAGATTCAGGGTATTGCTACTTTGGCAATTGAATTTCACCCCAGAACAAAATATATGTTTTGGCGGACACTATTATACTTTGCCAGCCAGTGCTGGGACTCCAGATTCAGGGTATTGCTATTTTGGAAATTGAATTTCACCCCAGAACAAAATATTTGTTTTGGCGGACACAATTATTCTTTGCCAACCAATGCTGGGACACAAGTTTCAGGGTATTGCTATTCTGGCAATTGAATTTAACCCCAGAACAAAATATATGTTTTGGCGGACACTATTATACTTTGCCAGCCAGTGCTGGGACACCAGATTCAGGGTACTGCTATATTGGCAAGTGAATTTTACCCCAGAACAAAATATATGTTTTGGCGGACACTATTATACTTTGCCAGCCAGTGCTGGGACCCCAGATTCAGGGTATTGCTATTTTGGCAATTGAATTTAACCCCAGAACAAAATATATGTTTTGGCGGACACTATTATACTTTGCCAGCCACTGCTGGGACAGCAGATTCAGGGCATTGCTATTTTGGCAATTGAATTTCACCCCAGAACAAAATATATGTTTTGGCGGACACTATTATTCTTTGTCAACCACTGCTGGTACACCAGATTCAGGGTATTGCTATTTTGGCAATTGTATTTCACCCCAGAACCAAATATATGTTTTAGCGGACACTATTCTACTTTGCCAGCCACTGCCGAGACACCAGATTCAGGGCATTGCTATTTTGGCAATTGAATTTCCCCCAGAACAAAATATATGTTTTGGCGGACACTATTATTCTTTGTCAGCCAGTGCTGGGACACCAGATTCAGGGTACTGCTATTTTGGCAATTGTATTTCACCCCAGAACAAAATATATGTTTTAGCAGACACTATTATACTTTGACAGCCAGTGCTGGGACACCAGATTAAGGGTATTGCTATTCTGGCAATTGAATTTAACCCCAGAACAAAATATATGTTTTGGCGGACACTATTATACTTTGCCAGCCAGTGCTGGGACACCAGATTCACGGTATTGCTATTTTGGCAATTGAATTTAACCCCAGAACAAAATATATGTTTTGGCGGACACTAATATACTTTGCCAGCCACTGCTGGGACAGCAGATTCAGGGCATTGCTATTTTGGCAATTGAATTTAACTCCAGAACAAAATATATGTTTTGGCGGACACTATTATTCTTTGTCAGCCACTGCTGGGACACCAGATTCAGGGTACTGCTATATTGGCAAGTGAATTTTACCTCAGAACAAAAAATATGTTTTGGCGGACACTATTATACTTTACCAGCCAGTGCTGGGACACCAGATTCAGGGTATTGCTATTTTGGCAATTGAATTTTACCCCAGAACAAAATATATGTTTTGGCAGACACTATTATACTTTACCAGCCACTGCCGAGACACCAGATTCAGGGTATTGCTATTTTGGCAATTGAATTTCACCCCAGAACAAAATACATGATTTGGCGGACACTATTATACTTTGCCAGCCAGTGCTGGGACACCAGATTCAGGGTATTGCTACTTTGGCAATTGAATTTCACCCCAGAACAAAATATATGTTTTGGCGGACACTATTATACTTTGCCAGCCAGTGCTGGGACTCCAGATTCAGGGTATTGCTATTTTGGAAATTGAATTTCACCCCAGAACAAAATATTTGTTTTGGCTGACACAATTATTCTTTGACAACCAATGCTGGGACACAAGTTTCAGGGTATTGCTATTCTGGCAATTGAATTTAACCCCAGAACAAAATATATGTTTTGGCGGACACTATTATACTTTGCCAGCCAGTGCTGGGACACCAGATTCAGGGTACTGCTATATTGGCAAGTGAATTTTACCCCAGAACAAAATATATGTTTTGGCGGACACTATTATACTTTGCCAGCCAGTGCTGGGACCCCAGATTCAGGGTATTGCTATTTTGGCAATTGAATTTAACCCCAGAACAAAATATATGTTTTGGCGGACACTATTATACTTTGCCAGCCACTGCTGGGACAGCAGATTCAGGGCATTGCTATTTTGGCAATTGAATTTCACCCCAGAACAAAATATATTTTTTGGCGGACACTATTATTCTTTGTCAACCACTGCTGGTACACCAGATTCAGGGTATTGCTATTTTGGCAATTGTATTTCACCCCAGAACCAAATATATGTTTTAGCGGACACTATTCTACTTTGCCAGCCACTGCCGAGACACCAGATTCAGGGCATTGCTATTTTGGCAATTGAATTTCCCCCAGAACAAAATATATGTTTTGGCGGACACTATTATTCTTTGTCAGCCAGTGCTGGGACACCAGATTCAGGGTACTGCTATTTTGGCAATTGTATTTCACCCCAGAACAAAATATATGTTTTAGCAGACACTATTATACTTTGACAGCCAGTGCTGGGACACCAGATTAAGGGTATTTCTATTTTGGCAATTGAATTTAACCCCAGAACAAAATATATGTTTTGGCGAACACTATTATACTTTGCCAGCCAGTGCTGGGACATCAGATTCACGGTATTGCTATTTTGGCAATTGAATTTAACCCCAGAACAAAATATATTTTTTGGCGGACACTAATATACTTTGCCAGCCACTGCTGGGACAGCAGATTCAGGGCATTGCTATTTTGGCAATTGAATTTAACTCCAGAACAAAATATATGTTTTGTGGACACTATTATTCTTTGTCAGCCACTGCTGGGACACCAGATTCCGGGTACTGCTATATTGGCAAGTGAATTTTACCTCAGAACAAAAAATAAGTTTTGGCGGACACTATTATACTTTACCAGCCAGTGCTGGGACACCAGATTCAGGGTATTGCTATTTTGGCAATTGAATTTTACCCCAGAACAAAATATATGTTTTGGCAGACACTATTATACTTTGCCAGCCAGTGCTGGGACACCAGATTCAGGGTATTGCTATTTTGGCAATTGAATTTCACCCCAGAACAAAATATATGTTTTGGCGGACACTATTATACTTTGCCAGCCAGTGCTGGGACTCCAGATTCAGGGTATTGCTATTTTGGAAATTGAATTTCACCCCAGAACAAAATATATGTTTTGGCGGACACTATTATACTTTGCCAGCCAGTGCTGGGACACCAGATTCAGGGAATTGCTATTTTGGCAATTAAATTTCACCCCAGAACAAAATATATGTCTTGGCGGACACTATTATACTTTGTCAGCCAGTGCTGGGACACCAGATTAAGGGTATTGCTATTCTGGCAATTGAATTTCACCCCAGAACAAAATATATGTTTTGGCGGACACTATTATACTTTGACAGCCAGTGCTGGGACACCAGATTAAGGGTATTTCTATTTTGGCAATTGAATTTAACCCCAGAACAAAATATATGTTTTGGCGAACACTATTATACTTTGCCAGCCAGTGCTGGGACACCAGATTCACGGTATTGCTATTTTGGCAATTGAATTTAACCCCAGAACAAAATATATGTTTTGGCGGACACTAATATAATTTGCCAGCCACTGCTGGGACAGCAGATTCAGGGCATTGCTATTTTGGCAATTGAATTTCACTCCAGAACAAAATATATGTTTTGGCGGACACTATTATTCTTTGTCAGCCACTGCTGGGACACCAGATTCAGGGTACTGCTATATTGGCAAGTGAATTTTACCTCAGAACAAAAAATATGTTTTGGCGGACACTATTATACTTTACCAGCCAGTGCTGGGACACCAGATTCAGGGTATTGCTATTTTGGCAATTGAATTTTACCCCAGAACAAAATATATGTTTTGGCAGACACTATTATACTTTACCAGCCACTGCCGAGACACCAGATTCAGGGTATTGCTATTTTGGCAATTTAATTTCACCCCAGAACAAAATATATGTTTTGGCGGACACTATTATACTTTGCCAGCCAGTGCTGGGACACCAGATTCAGGGTATTGCTATTTTGGCAATTGAATTTACCCCAGAACAAAATATATGTTTTGGCGGACACTATTCTACTTTGCCAGCCACTGCCGAGACACCAGATTCAGGGTATTGCTATTTTGGAAATTGAATTTCACCCCAGAACAAAATATATGTTTTGGCGGACACTATTATACTTTGCCAGCCAGTGCTGGGACACCAGATTCAGGGAATTGCTATTTTGGCAATTAAATTTCACCCCAGAACAAAATATATGTCTTGGCGGACACTATTATACTTTGTCAGCCAGTGCTGGGACACCAGATTAAGGGTATTGCTATTCTGGCAATTGAATTTCACCCCAGAACAAAATATATGTTTTGACGGACACTATTATACTTTGCCAGACAGTGCTGGGACACCAGATTCAGGGTACTGCTATTTTGGCAAGTAAATTTTACCCCAGAACAAAGTATATGTTATGGCGGACACTATTATACTTTGCCAGTAAGTGCTGGGACACCAGATTCAGGGTATTGCTATTTTGGAAATTGAATTTCACCCCAGAACAAAATATTTGTTTTGGTGGACACTATTATTCTTTTCCAGCCAGTGCTGGGACACCAGATTCAGGGTATTGCTATTTTGGCAATTGAATTTAACCCCAGACCAAAATAAATGTTTTGGCTGACACTATTATACTTTGCCAGCCAGTGCTGGGACTCCAGATTCAGGGATTTGCTATTTTGGCAATTAAATTTCACCCCAGAACAATATATATGTTTTGGCGTACACTATTATACTTTGCCAGCCAGTGCTGGGACACCAGATTCAGGGTACTGCTATTTTGGCAAGTAAATTTTACCCCAGAACAAAGTATATGTTTTGGAGGACACTATCATACTTTGCCAGCCAGTGCTGGGACACCAGATTCAGGGTATTGCTATTTTGGCAATTGAATTTAACCCCAGAACAAAATATATGTTTTGGCGGACACTATTCTACTTTGCCAGCCAGTGCTGGGACACCAGATTCAGGGTATTGCTATTTTGGCAATTGAATTTCACCCCAGAACAAAATGTATGTTTTAACGGACACTATTATACTTTGCCAGCCAGTGCTGGGACACCAGATTCAGGGTACTGCTATTTTGGCAAGTAAATTTTACCCCAGAGCAAAGTATATGTTTTGGAGGACACTATCATACTTTGCCAGCCAGTGCTGGGACACCAGATTCAGGTTATTGCTATTTTGGCAATTGAATTTAACCTCAGAACAAAATATATGTTTTGGCGGACACTATTATTCTTTGTCAGCCACTGCTGGGACACCAGATTCAAGGTATTGCTATTTTGGCAATTGTATTTCACCCCAGAACAAAATATCTGTTTTGGCAGACACTATTATACTTTACCAGCCACTGCCGAGACACCAGATTCAGGGTATTGCTATTTTGGCAATTGAATTTCACCCCAGAACAAAATACATGTTTTGGCGGACACTATTATACTTTGCCAGCCAGTGCTGGGACACCAGATTCAGGGTATTGCTATTTTGGCAATTGAATTTTACCCCAGAACAAAATATATGTTTTGGCGGACTCTATTATACTTTGCCAGCCAGTGCTGGGACACCAGATTCAGGGTATTGCTATTTTGGAAATTGAATTTCACCCCAGAACAAAATATATGTTTTGATGGACACTATTATACTTTGCCAGCCAGTGCTGGGACACCAGATTCAGGGTACTGCTATTTTGGCAAGTAAATTTTACCCCAGAACAAAGTATATGTTTTGGCGGACACTATTATACTTTGCCAGCAAGTGCTGGGACACCAGATTCAGGGTATTGCTATTTTGGAAATTGAATTTCACCCCAGAACAAAATATTTGTTTTGGCGGACACTATTATTCTTTGCCAGCCAGTGCTGGGACACCATATTCAGGGTATTGCTATTTTGGCAATTGAATTTCACCCCAGACCAAAATAAATGTTTTGGCTGACACTATTATACTTTGCCAGCCAGTGCTGGGACACCAGATTCAGGGTATTGCTATTCTGGCAATTGAATTTCACCCCAGAACAAAATGTATGTTTTAACGGACACTATTATACTTTGCCAGCCAGTGCTGGGACACCAGATTCAGGGTACTGCTATTTTGGCAAGTAAATTTTACCCCAGAACAAAGTATATGTTTTGGCGGACACTATTATACTTTGCCAGCAAGTGCTGGGACACCAGATTCAGGGTATTGCTATTTTGGAAATTGAATTTCACCCCAGAACAAAATATTTGTTTTGGCGGACACTATTATTCTTTGCCAGCCAGTGCTGGGACACCATATTCAGGGTATTGCTATTTTGGCAATTGAATTTCACCCCAGACCAAAATAAATGTTTTGGCTGACACTATTATACTTTGCCAGCCAGTGCTGGGACACCAGATTCAGGGTATTGCTATTCTGGCAATTGAATTTCACCCCAGAACAAAATGTATGTTTTTACGGACACTATTATACTTTGCCAGCCAGTGCTGGGACACCAGATTCAGGGTACTGCTATTTTGGCAAGTATATTTTACCCCAGAACAAAGTATATGTTTTGGCGGACACTATTATACTTTGCCAGCCAGTGCTGGGACACCAGATTCAGGGTATTGCTATATTGGAAATTAAATTTCACCCCAGAACAAAATATTTGTTTTGGCGGACACTATTATTCTTTGCCAGCCAGTGCTGGGACACCAGATTCAGGCTATTGCTATTTTGGCAAGTAAATTTTACCCCAGAACAAAGTATATGTTTTGGCGGACACTATTATACTTTGCCAGCAAGTGCTGGGACACCAGATTCAGGGTATTGCTATTTTGGAAATTGAATTTCACCCCAGAACAAAATATTTGTTTTGGCGGACACTATTATTCTTTGCCAGCCAGTGCTGGGACACCATATTCAGGGTATTGCTATTTTGGCAATTGAATTTCACCCCAGAACAAAATATATGTTTTAACGGACACTATTATACTTTGCCAGCCAGTGCTGGGACACCAGATTCAGGGTACTGCTATTTTGGCAATTGAATTTTGCCCCAGAACAAAATATATGTTTTGGCGGACACTATTATACTTTGCCAGCCAGTGCTGGGACACCAGATTCAGGGTATTGCTATTTTGGCAATTGAATTTCACCCCAGAACAAAATATATGTTTTGGCGGACACTATTATACTTTGCCAGCCAGTGCTGGGACACCAGATTCAGGGTATTGCTATTTTGGCAATTGAATTTCACCCCAGAACAAAATATATGTTTTGGCGGACACTATTATACTTTGCCAGCCAGTGCTGGGACACCAGATTCAGGGTATTGCTATTTTGGCAATTGAATTTCACCCCAGAACAAAATATATGTTTTAGCGGACACTATTATACTTTGCCAGCCAGTGCTGGGACACCAGATTCAGGGTACTGCTATTTTGGCAAGTGAATTTTACCCCAGAACAAAGTATATGTTTTGGCGGACACTATTATACTTTGCCAGCCAGTGCTGGGACACCAGATTCAGGGTATTGCTATTTTGGCAATTGAATTTCACCCCAGAACAAAATATTTGTTTTGGCGGACACTATTATTCTTTGTCAGCCAGTGCTGGGACACCAGATTCAGGGTATTGCTATTTTGGCAATTGAATTTCACCCCAGAACAAAATATATGTTTTGGCTGACACTATTATACTTTGCCAGCCAGTGCTGGGACACCAGATTCAGGGTATTGCTATTCTGGCAATTGAATTTCACCCCAGAACAAAATGTATGTTTTGACGGACACTATTATACTTTGCCAGCCAGTGCTGGGACACCAGATTCAGGGTACTGCTATTTTGGCAAGTATATTTTACCCCAGAACAAAGTATATGTTTTGGCGGACACTATTATACTTTGCCAGCCAGTGCTGGGACACCAGATTCAGGGTATTGCTATATTGGAAATTAAATTTCACCCCAGAACAAAATATTTGTTTTGGCGGACACTATTATTCTTTGCCAGCCAGTGCTGGGACACCAGATTCAGGCTATTGCTATTTTGGCAAGTAAATTTTACCCCAGAACAAAGTATATGTTTTGGCGGACACTATTATACTTTGCCAGCAAGTGCTGGGACACCAGATTCAGGGTATTGCTATTTTGGAAATTGAATTTCACCCCAGAACAAAATATTTGTTTTGGCGGACACTATTATTCTTTGCCAGCCAGTGCTGGGACACCAGATTCAGGGTATTGCTATTTTGGCAATTGAATTTCACCCCAGAACAAAATGTATGTTTTAGCGGACACTATTATACTTTGCCAGCCAGTGCTGGGACACCAGATTCAGGGTACTGCTATTTTGGCAAGTAAATTTTACCCCAGAACAAAGTATATGTTTTGGCGGACACTATTATACTTTGCCAGCCAGTGCTGGGACACCAGATTCAGGGTATTGCTATTTTGGCAATTGAATTTCACCCCAGAACAAAATATTTGTTTTGGCGGACACTATTATACTTTGCCAGCCAGTGCTGGGACACCAGATTCAGGGTATTGCTATTTTGGCAAGTGAATTTTACCCCAGAACAAAATATATGTTTTGGCGGACACTATTATACTTTGCCAGCCAGTGCTGGGACACCAGATTCAGGGTATTGCTATTTTGGCAATTGAATTTCACCCCAGAACAAAATATATGTTTTGGCGGACACTATTATACTTTGCCAGCCACTGCTGGGACAGCAGATTCAGGGCATTGCTATTTTGGCAATTGAATTTCACTCCAGAACAAAATATATGTTTTGGTGGACACTATTATTCTTTGTCAGCCACTGCTGGGACACCAGATTCAGGGTACTGCTATATTGGCAAGTGAATTTTACCTCAGAACAAAAAATATGTTTTGGCGGACACTATTATACTTTACCAGCCAGTGCTGGGACACCAGATTCAGGGTATTGCTATTTTGGCAATTGAATTTTACCCCAGAACAAAATATATGTTTTGGCAGACACTATTATACTTTACCAGCCACTGCTGAGACACCAGATTCAGGGTATTGCTATTTTGGCAATTTAATTTCACCCCAGAACAAAATATATGTTTTGGCGGACACTATTATACTTTGCCAGCCAGTGCTGGGACACCAGATTCAGGGTATTGCTACTTTGGCAATTGAATTTCACCCCAGAACTAAATATATGTTTTGGCGGACACTATTATACTTTGCCAGCCAGTGCTGGGACACCAGATTCAGGGTATTGCTATTTTGGCAATTGAATTTCACCCCAGAACAAAATATATGTTTTGGCGGACACTATTATACTTTGCCAGCCAGTGCTGGGACACCAGATTCAGGGAATTGCTATTTTGGCAATTAAATTTCACCCCAGAACAAAATATATGTCTTGGCGGACACTATTATACTTTGTCAGCCAGTGCTGGGACACCAGATTCAGGGTATTGCTATTCTGGCAATTGAATTTCACCCCAGAACAAAATATATGTTTTGACGGACACTATTATACTTTGACAGCCAGTGCTGGGACACCAGATTAAGGGTATTTCTATTTTGGCAATTGAATTTAACCCCAGAACAAAATATATGTTTTGGCGGACACTATTATACTTTGCCAGCCAGTGCTGGGACACCAGATTCACGGTATTGCTATTTTGGCAATTGAATTTAACCCCAGAACAAAATATATGTTTTGGCGGACACTAATATACTTTGCCAGCCACTGCTGGGACAGCAGATTCAGGGCATTGCTATTTTGGCAATTGAATTTCACTCCAGAACAAAATATATGTTTTGGCGGACACTATTATTCTTTGTCAGCCACTGCTGGGACACCAGATTCAGGGTACTGCTATATTGGCAAGTGAATTTTACCTCAGAACAAAAATATGTTTTGGCGGACACTATTATACTTTACCAGCCAGTGCTGGGACACCAGATTCAGGGTATTGCTATTTTGGCAATTGAATTTTACCCCAGAACAAAATATATGTTTTGGCAGACACTATTATACTTTACCAGCCACTGCCGAGACACCAGATTCAGGGTATTGCTATTTTGGCAATTTAATTTCACCCCAGAACAAAATATATGTTTTGGCGGACACTATTATACTTTGCCAGCCAGTGCTGGGACACCAGATTCAGGGTATTGCTATTTTGGCAATTGAATTTACCCCAGAACAAAATATATGTTTTGGCGGACACTATTCTACTTTGCCAGCCACTGCCGAGACACCAGATTCAGGGTATTGCTATTTTGGAAATTGAATTTCACCCCAGAACAAAATATATGTTTTGGCGGACACTATTATACTTTGCCAGCCAGTGCTGGGACACCAGATTCAGGGAATTGCTATTTTGGCAATTAAATTTCACCCCAGAACAAAATATATGTCTTGGCGGACACTATTATACTTTGTCAGCCAGTGCTGGGACACCAGATTAAGGGTATTGCTATTCTGGCAATTGAATTTCACCCCAGAACAAAATATATGTTTTGACGGACACTATTATACTTTGCCAGACAGTGCTGGGACACCAGATTCAGGGTACTGCTATTTTGGCAAGTAAATTTTACCCCAGAACAAAGTATATGTTATGGCGGACACTATTATACTTTGCCAGTAAGTGCTGGGACACCAGATTCAGGGTATTGCTATTTTGGAAATTGAATTTCACCCCAGAACAAAATATTTGTTTTGGTGGACACTATTATTCTTTTCCAGCCAGTGCTGGGACACCAGATTCAGGGTATTGCTATTTTGGCAATTGAATTTAACCCCAGACCAAAATAAATGTTTTGGCTGACACTATTATACTTTGCCAGCCAGTGCTGGGACACCAGATTCAGGGATTTGCTATTTTGGCAATTAAATTTCACCCCAGAACAATATATATGTTTTGGCGTACACTATTATACTTTGCCAGCCAGTGCTGGGACACCAGATTCAGGGTACTGCTATTTTGGCAAGTAAATTTTACCCCAGAACAAAGTATATGTTTTGGAGGACACTATCATACTTTGCCAGCCAGTGCTGGGACACCAGATTCAGGGTATTGCTATTTTGGCAATTGAATTTAACCCCAGAACAAAATATATGTTTTGGCGGACACTATTCTACTTTGCCAGCCAGTGCTGGGACACCAGATTCAGGGTATTGCTATTTTGGCAATTGAATTTCACCCCAGAACAAAATGTATGTTTTAACGGACACTATTATACTTTGCCAGCCAGTGCTGGGATACCAGATTCAGGGTACTGCTATTTTGGCAAGTAAATTTTACCCCAGAGCAAAGTATATGTTTTGGAGGACACTATCATACTTTGCCAGCCAGTGCTGGGACACCAGATTCAGGGTATTGCTATTTTGGCAATTGAATTTAACCTCTGAACAAAATATATGTTTTGGCGGACACTATTATTCTTTGTCAGCCACTGCTGGGACACCAGATTCAAGGTATTGCTATTTTGGCAATTGTATTTCACCCCAGAACAAAATATCTGTTTTGGCAGACACTATTATACTTTACCAGCCACTGCCGAGACACCAGATTCAGGGTATTGCTATTTTGGCAATTGAATTTCACCCCAGAACAAAATACATGTTTTGGCGGACACTATTATACTTTGCCAGCCAGTGCTGGGACACCAGATTCAGGGTATTGCTACTTTGGCAATTGAATTTTACCCCAGAACAAAATATATGTTTTGGCGGACTCTATTATACTTTGCCAGCCAGTGCTGGGACACCAGATTCAGGGTATTGCTATTTTGGAAATTGAATTTCACCCCAGAACAAAATATATGTTTTGATGGACACTATTATACTTTGCCAGCCAGTGCTGGGACACCAGATTCAGGGTACTGCTATTTTGGCAAGTAAATTTTACCCCAGAACAAAGTATATGTTTTGGCGGACACTATTATACTTTGCCAGCAAGTGCTGGGACACCAGATTCAGGGTATTGCTATTTTGGAAATTGAATTTCACCCCAGAACAAAATATTTGTTTTGGCGGACAATATTATTCTTTGCCAGCCAGTGCTGGGACACCATATTCAGGGTATTGCTATTTTGGCAATTGAATTTCACCCCAGACCAAAATAAATGTTTTGGCTGACACCATTATACTTTGCCAGCCAGTGCTGGGACACCAGATTCAGGGTATTGCTATTCTGGCAATTGAATTTCACGCCAGAACAAAATGTATGTTTTAACGGACACTATTATACTTTGCCAGCCAGTGCTGGGACACCAGATTCAGGGTACTGCTATTTTGGCAAGTAAATTTTACCCCAGAACAAAGTATATGTTTTGGCGGACACTATTATACTTTGCCAGCAAGTGCTGGGACACCAGATTCAGGGTATTGCTGTTTTGGAAATTGAATTTCACCCCAGAACAAAATATTTGTTTTGGCGGACACTATTATTCTTTGTCAGCCAGTGCTGGGACACCATATTCAGGGTATTGCTATTTTGGCAATTGAATTTCACCCCAGACCAAAATAAATGTTTTGGCTGACACTATTATACTTTGCCAGCCAGTGCTGGGACACCAGATTCAGGGTATTGCTATTCTGGCAATTGAATTTCACCCCAGAACAAAATGTATGTTTTTACGGACACTATTATACTTTGCCAGCCAGTGCTGGGACACCAGATTCAGGGTACTGCTATTTTGGCAAGTATATTTTACCCCAGAACAAAGTATATGTTTTGGCGGACACTATTATACTTTGCCAGCCAGTGCTGGGACACCAGATTCAGGGTATTGCTATATTGGAAATTAAATTTCACCCCAGAACAAAATATTTGTTTTGGCGGACACTATTATTCTTTGCCAGCCAGTGCTGGGACACCAGATTCAGGCTATTGCTATTTTGGCAAGTAAATTTTACCCCAGAACGAAGTATATGTTTTGGCGGACACTATTATACTTTGCCAGCAAGTGCTGGGACACCAGATTCAGGGTATTGCTATTTTGGAAATTGAATTTCACCCCAGAACAAAATATTTGTTTTGGCGGACACTATTATTCTTTGCCAGCCAGTGCTGGGACACCATATTCAGGGTATTGCTATTTTGGCAATTGAATTTCACCCCAGAACAAAATATATGTTTTGGCGGACACTATTATACTTTGCCAGCCAGTGCTGGGACACCAGATTCAGGGTATTGCTATTTTGGCAATTGAATTTTACCCCAGAACAAAATATATGTTTTGGCGGACACTATTATACTTTGCCAGCCAGTGCTGGGACACCAGATTCAGGGTATTGCTATTTTGGCAATTGAATTTCACCCCAGAACAAAATATATGTTTTGATGGACACTATTATACTTTGCCAGCCAGTGCTGGGACACCAGATTCAGGGTACTGCTATTTTGGCAATTAAATTTCACCCCAGAACAAAATATATGTTTTGGCGGACACTATTATACTTTGCCAGCCAGTGCTGGGACACCAGATTCAGGGTATTGCTATTTTGGCAATTGAATTTCACCCCAGAACAAAATATATGTTTTGGCGGACACTATTATACTTTGCCAGCCAGTGCTGGGACACCAGATTCAGGGTATTGCTATTTTGGCAATTGAATTTCACCCCAGAACAAAATATATGTTTTGGCGGACACTATTATACTTTGCCAGCCAGTGCTGGGACACCAGATTCAGGGTATTGCTATTTTGGCAATTGAATTTCACCCCAGAACAAAATATATGTTTTAGCGGACACTATTATACTTTGCCAGCCAGTGCTGGGACACCAGATTCAGGGTACTGCTATTTTGGCAATTGAATTTTACCCCAGAACAAAATATATGTTTTGGCGGACACTATTATACTTTGCCAGCCAGTGCTGGGACACCAGATTCAGGGTATTGCTATTTTGGCAATTGAATTTCACCCCAGAACAAAATATATGTTTTGGCGGACACTATTATACTTTGCCAGCCAGTGCTGGGACACCAGATTCAGGGTATTGCTATTTTGGCAATTGAATTTCACCCCAGAACAAAATATATGTTTTGGCGGACACTATTATACTTTGCCAGCCAGTGCTGGGACACCAGATTCAGGGTATTGCTATTCTGGCAATTGAATTTCACCCCAGAACAAAATATATGTTTTGGCGGACACTATTATACTTTGCCAGCCAGTGCTGGGACACCAGATTCAGGGTATTGCTATTTTGGCAAGTGATATTTTACCCCAGAACAAAATATATGTTTTGGCGGACACTATTATACTTTGCCAGCCAGTGCTGGGACACCAGATTCAGGGTATTGCTATATTGGCAATTAAATTTCACCCCAGAACAAAATATATGTTTTGGCGGACACTATTATTCTTTGCCAGCCAGTGCTGGGACACCAGATTCAGGCTATTGCTATTTTGGCAAGTAAATTTTACCCCAGAACAAAATATATGTTTTGGCGGACACTATTATACTTTGCCAGCCAGTGCTGGGACACCAGATTCAGGGTATTGCTATTTTGGCAATTGAATTTCACCCCAGAACAAAATATATGTTTTGGCGGACACTATTATACTTTGCCAGCCAGTGCTGGGACACCAGATTCAGGGTATTGCTATTTTGGCAATTGAATTTCACCCCAGAACAAAATATATGTTTTAGCGGACACTATTATACTTTGCCAGCCAGTGCTGGGACACCAGATTCAGGGTACTGCTATTTTGGCAAGTAAATTTTACCCCAGAACAAAATATATGTTTTGGCGGACACTATTATACTTTGCCAGCCAGTGCTGGGACACCAGATTCAGGGTATTGCTATTTTGGCAATTGAATTTCACCCCAGAACAAAATATATGTTTTGGCGGACACTATTATACTTTGCCAGCCAGTGCTGGGACACCAGATTCAGGGTATTGCTATTTTGGCAATTGAATTTCACCCCAGAACAAAATATATGTTTTGGCGGACACTATTATACTTTGCCAGCCAGTGCTGGGACACCAGATTCAGGGTATTGCTATTTTGGCAATTGAATTTCACCCCAGAACAAAATATATGTTTTGACGGACACTATTATACTTTGCCAGCCAGTGCTGGGACACCAGATTCAGGGTACTGCTATTTTGGCAAGTAAATTTTACCCCAGAACAAAGTATATGTTTTGGCGGACACTATTATACTTTGCCAGCAAGTGCTGGGACACCAGATTCAGGGTATTGCTATTTTGGAAATTGAATTTCACCCCAGAACAAAATATTTGTTTTGGCGGACACTATTATTCTTTGCCAGCCAGTGCTGGGACACCAGATTCAGGGTATTGCTATTTTGGCAATTGAATTTCACCCCAGACCAAAATAAATGTTTTGGCTGACACTATTATACTTTGCCAGCCAGTGCTGGGACACCAGATTCAGGGTATTGCTATTTTGGCAATTGAATTTCACCCCAGAACAAAATATATGTTTTGGCGGACACTATTATACTTTGCCAGCCAGTGCTGGGACACCAGATTCAGGGTACTGCTATTTTGGCAAGTAAATTTTACCCCAGAACAAAGTATATGTTTTGGCGGACACTATTATACTTTGCCAGCCAGTGCTGGGACACCAGATTCAGGGTATTGCTATATTGGCAAGTGAATTTTACCCCAGAACAAAATATATGTTTTGGCGGACACTATTATACTTTGCCAGCCAGTGCTGGGACACCAGATTCAGGGTATTGCTATTTTGGCAATTGAATTTCACCCCAGAACAAAATATATGTTTTGGCGGACACTATTATACTTTGCCAGCCAGTGCTGGGACACCAGATTCAGGGTATTGCTATTTTGGCAATTGAATTTCACCCCAGAACAAAATGTATGTTTTAACGGACACTATTATACTTTGCCAGCCAGTGCTGGGACACCAGATTCAGGGTACTGCTATTTTGGCAAGTGAATTTTAACCCAGAACAAAGTATATGTTTTGGAGGACACTATCATACTTTGCCAGCCAGTGCTGGGACACCAGATTCAGGGTATTGCTATTTTGGCAATTGAATTTAACCTCAGAACAAAATATATGTTTTGGCGGACACTATTATTCTTTGTCAGCCACTGCTGGGACACCAGATTCAGGGTATTGCTATTTTGGCAATTGTATTTCACCCCAGAACAAAATATATGTTTTGGCAGACACTATTATACTTTGCCAGCCACTGCTGGGACACCAGATTCAGGGTATTGCTATTTTGGCAATTGAATTTCACCCCAGAACAAAATATATGTTTTGGCGGACACTATTATACTTTGCCAGCCAGTGCTGGGACACCAGATTCAGGGTATTGCTATTTTGGCAATTGAATTTTACCCCAGAACAAAATATATGTTTTGGCGGACACTATTATACTTTGCCAGCCAGTGCTGGGACACCAGATTCAGGGTATTGCTATTTTGGCAATTGAATTTCACCCCAGAACAAAATATATGTTTTGGCGGACACTATTATACTTTGCCAGCCAGTGCTGGGACACCAGATTCAGGGTATTGCTATTTTGGCAAGTAAATTTTACCCCAGAACAAAGTATATGTTTTGGCGGACACTATTATACTTTGCCAGCAAGTGCTGGGACACCAGATTCAGGGTATTGCTATTTTGGAAATTGAATTTCACCCCAGAACAAAATATTTGTTTTGGCGGACACTATTATTCTTTGCCAGCCAGTGCTGGGACACCAGATTCAGGGTATTGCTATTTTGGCAATTGAATTTCACCCCAGACCAAAATAAATGTTTTGGCTGACACTATTATACTTTGCCAGCCAGTGCTGGGACACCAGATTCAGGGTATTGCTATTCTGGCAATTGAATTTCACCCCAGAACAAAATGTATGTTTTGACGGACACTATTATACTTTGCCAGCCAGTGCTGGGACACCAGATTCAGGGTACTGCTATTTTGGCAAGTAAATTTTACCCCAGAACAAAGTATATGTTTTGGCGGACACTATTATACTTTGCCAGCAAGTGCTGGGACACCAGATTCAGGGTATTGCTATTTTGGAAATTGAATTTCACCCCAGAACAAAATATTTGTTTTGGCGGACACTATTATTCTTTGCCAGCCAGTGCTGGGACACCATATTCAGGGTATTGCTATTTTGGCAATTGAATTTCACCCCAGACCAAAATAAATGTTTTGGCTGACACTATTATACTTTGCCAGCCAATGCTGGGACACCAGATTCAGGGTATTGCTATTCTGGCAATTGAATTTCACCCCAGAACAAAATGTATGTTTTAACGGACACTATTATACTTTGCCAGCCAGTGCTGGGACACCAGATTCAGGGTACTGCTATTTTGGCAAGTAAATTTTACCCCAGAACAAAGTATATGTTTTGGCGGACACTATTATACTTTGCCAGCCAGTGCTGGGACACCAGATTCAGGGTATTGCTATATTGGAAATTAAATTTCACCCCAGAACAAAATATTTGTTTTGGCGGACACTATTATTCTTTGCCAGCCAGTGCTGGGACACCAGATTCAGGCTATTGCTATTTTGGCAAGTGAATTTTACCCCAGAACAAAATATATGTTTTGGCGGACACTATTATACTTTGCCAGCCAGTGCTGGGACACCAGATTCAGGGTATTGCTATTTTGGCAATTGAATTTCACCCCAGAACAAAATATATGTTTTGGCGGACACTATTATTCTTTGCCAGCCAGTGCTGGGACACCATATTCAGGGTATTGCTATTTTGGCAATTGAATTTCACCCCAGAACAAAATGTATGTTTTAACGGACACTATTATACTTTGCCAGCCAGTGCTGGGACACCAGATTCAGGGTACTGCTATTTTGGCAATTGAATTTTGCCCCAGAACAAAATATATGTTTTGACGGACACTAATATACTTTGCCAGCCAGTGCTGGGACACCAGATTCAGGGTACTGCTATTTTGGCAAGTAAATTTTACCCCAGAACAAAATATATGTTTTGGCAGACACTATTATACTTTACCAGCCACTGCCGAGACACCAGATTCAGGGTATTGCTATTTTGGCAATTGAATTTCACCCCAGAACAAAATACATGATTTGGTGGACACTATTATACTTTGCCAGCCAGTGCTGGGACACCAGATTCAGGGTATTGCTACTTTGGCAATTGAATTTCACCCCAGAACAAAATATATGTTTTGGCGGACACTATTATACTTTGCCAGCCAGTGCTGGGACACCAGATTCAGGGTATTGCTATTTTGGCAAGTGAATTTCACCCCAGAACAAAATATATGTTTTGGCGGACACTATTATACTTTGCCAGCCAGTGCTGGGACCCCAGATTCAGGGTATTGCTATTTTGGCAATTGAATTTAACCCCAGAACAAAATATATGTTTTGGCGGACACTATTATACTTTGCCAGCCACTGCTGGGACAGCAGATTCAGGGCATTGCTATTTTGGCAATTGAATTTCACCCCAGAACAAAATATATGTTTTGGCGGACACTATTATACTTTGCCAGCCACTGCTGGTACACCAGATTCAGGGTAATGCTATTTTGGCAATTGTATTTCACCCCAGAACCAAATATATGTTTTAGCGGACACTATTCTACTTTGCCAGCCACTGCCGAGACACCAGATTCAGGGCATTGCTATTTTGGCAATTGAATTTCCCCCCAGAACAAAATATATGTTTTGGCGGACACTATTATTCTTTGTCAGCCAGTGCTGGGACACCAGATTCAGGGTACTGCTATTTTGGCAATTGTATTTCACCCCAGAACAAAATATATGTTTTAGCAGACACTATTATACTTTGACAGCCAGTGCTGGGACACCAGATTAAGGGTATTTCTATTTTGGCAATTGAATTTAACCCCAGAACAAAATATATGTTTTGGCGAACACTATTATACTTTGCCAGCCAGTGCTGGGACACCAGATTCACGGTATTGCTATTTTGGCAATTGAATTTAACCCCAGAACAAAATATATGTTTTGGCGGACACTAATATAATTTGCCAGCCACTGCTGGGACAGCAGATTCAGGGCATTGCTATTTTGGCAATTGAATTTCACTCCAGAACAAAATATATGTTTTGGCGGACACTATTATTCTTTGTCAGCCACTGCTGGGACACCAGATTCAGGGTACTGCTATATTGGCAAGTGAATTTTACCTCAGAACAAAAAATATGTTTTGGCGGACACTATTATACTTTACCAGCCAGTGCTGGGACACCAGATTCAGGGTATTGCTATTTTGGCAATTGAATTTTACCCCAGAACAAAATATATGTTTTGGCAGACACTATTATACTTTACCAGCCACTGCCGAGACACCAGATTCAGGGTATTGCTATTTTGGCAATTTAATTTCACCCCAGAACAAAATATATGTTTTGGCGGACACTATTATACTTTGCCAGCCAGTGCTGGGACACCAGATTCAGGGTATTGCTACTTTGGCAATTGAATTTCACCCCAGAACTAAATATATGTTTTGGCGGACACTATTATACTTTGCCAGCCAGTGCTGGGACTCCAGATTCAGGGTATTGCTATTTTGGAAATTGAATTTCACCCCAGAACAAAATATTTGTTTTGGCGGACACAATTATTCTTTGCCAACCAATGCTGGGACACAAGTTTCAGGGTATTGCTATTTTGGCAATTGAATTTAACCCCAGAACAAAATATATGTTTTGGCGGACACTATTATACTTTGCCAGCCAGTGCTGGGACACCAGATTCAGGGTACTGCTATATTGGCAAGTGAATTTTACCCCAGAACAAAATATATGTTTTGGCGGACACTATTATACTTTGCCAGCCAGTGCTGGGACCCCAGATTCAGGGTATTGCTATTTTGGCAATTGAATTTAACCCCAGAACAAAATATATGTTTTGGCGGACACTATTATACTTTGCCAGCCACTGCTGGGACAGCTGATTCAGGGCATTGCTATTTTGGCAATTGAATTTCACCCCAGAACAAAATATATGTTTTGGCGGACACTATTATTCTTTGTCAACCACTGCTGGTACACCAGATTCAAGGTATTGCTATTTTGGCAATTGTATTTCACCCCAGAACCAAATATATGTTTTAGCGGACACTATTCTACTTTGCCAGCCACTGCCGAGACACCAGATTCAGGGCATTGCTATTTTGGCAATTGAATTTCAACCCCAGAACAAAATATATATTTTGGCGGACACTATTATTCTTTGTCAGCCAGTGCTGGGACACCAGATTCAGGGTACTGCTATTTTGGCAATTGTATTTCACCCCAGAACAAAATGTATGTTTTAACGGACACTATTATACTTTGACAGCCAGTGCTGGGACACCAGATTAAGGGTATTTCTATTTTGGCAATTGAATTTAACCCCAGAACAAAATATATGTTTTGGCGAACACTATTATACTTTGCCAGCCAGTGCTGGGACACCAGATTCAAGGTATTGCTATTTTGGCAATTGAATTTAACCCCAGAACAAAATATATATTTTGGCGGACACTAATATACTTTGCCAGCCACTGCTGGGACAGCAGATTCAGGGCATTGCTATTTTGGCAATTGAATTTCACTCCAGAACAAAATATATGTTTTGGCGGACACTATTATTCTTTGTCAGCCACTGCTGGGACACCAGATTCAGGGTACTGCTATATTGGCAAGTGAATTTTACCTCAGAACAAAAAATATGTTTTGGCGGACACTATTATACTTTGCCAGCCAGTGCTGGGACACCAGATTCAGGGTATTGCTATTTTGGCAATTGAATTTTACCCCAGAACAAAATATATGTTTTGGCAGACACCATTATACTTTACCAGCCAGTGCTGGGACACCAGATTCAGGGTATTGCTATTTTGGCAATTGAATTTAACCCCAGAACAAAATATATGTTTTGGCGAACACTATTATACTTTGCCAGCCAGTGCTGGGACACCAGATTCACGGTATTGCTATTTTGGCAATTGAATTTAACCCCAGAACAAAATATATGTTTTGGCGGACACTAATATACTTTGCCAGCCACTGCTGGAACAGCAGATTCATGGCATTGCTATTTTGGCAATTGAATTTCATCCCAGAACAAAATATATGTTTTGGCGGACACTATTATTCTTTGTCAGCCACTGCTGGGACACCAGATTCAGGGTATTGCTATTTTGGCAATTGTATTTCACCCCAGAACCAAATATATGTTTTAGCAGACACTATTATACTTTGCCAGCCACTGCTGGGACACCAGATTCAGGGTACTGCTATATTGGCAAGTGAATTTTACCCCAGAACAAAAAATATGTTTTGGCGGACACTATTATACTTTGCCAGCCAGTGCTGGGACACCAGATTCAGGGTATTGCTATTTTGGCAATTGAATTTTACCCCAGAACAAAATATATGTTTTGGCAGACAATATTATACTTTACCAACCAGTGCAGGGACACCAGATTCAGGGTATTGCTATTTTGGCAATTGAATTTTAATCCAGAACAAAATATATGTTTTGGCAGACACTATTATACTTTACGAGCCACTGCCGAGACACCAGATTCAGGGTATTGCTATTTTGGCAATTGAATTTCACCCCAGAACAAAATATATGTTTTGGCGGACACTATTATACTTTGCCAGCCAGTGCTGGGACACCAGATTCAGGGTATTGCTGTTTTGGAAATTGAATTTCACCCCAGAACAAAATATTTGTTTTGGCGGACACTATTATTCTTTGTCAGCCAGTGCTGTGACACCAGATTCAGGGTACTGCTATTTTGGCAATTGAATTTCACCCCAGAACAAAATATATGTTTTGGCGGACACTATTATACTTTGCCAGCCAGTGCTGGGACACCAGATTCAGGGTATTGCTATTTTGGCAATTGAATTTCACCCCAGAACAAAATATATGTTTTGACGGACACTATTATACTTTGCCAGCCAGTGCTGGGACACCAGATTCAGGGTATTGCTATTTTGGCAAGTGATATTTCACCCCAGAACAAAATATATGTTTTGGCGGACACTATTATACTTTGCCAGCCAGTGCTGGGACACCAGATTCAGGGTATTGCTATTTTGGCAATTGAATTTCACCCCAGAACAAAATATATGTTTTGGCGGACACTATTATTCTTTGCCAGCCAGTGCTGGGACACCAGATTCAGGGTATTGCTATTTTGGCAAGTAAATATTCACCCCAGAACAAAGTATATGTTTTGGCGGACACTATTATACTTTGCCAGCCAGTGCTGGGACACCAGATTCAGGGTATTGCTATTTTGGCAATTGAATTTCACCCCAGAACAAAATATTTGTTTTGGCGGACACTATTATTCTTTGCCAGCCAGTGCTGGGACACCAGATTCAGGGTATTGCTATTTTGGCAATTGAATTTCACCCCAGAACAAAATAAATGTTTTGGCTGACACTATTATACTTTGCCAGCCAGTGCTGGGACACCAGATTCAGGGCATTGCTATTCTGGCAATTGAATTTCACCCCAGAACAAAATGTATGTTTTAACGGACACTATTATACTTTGCCAGCCAGTGCTGGGACACCAGATTCAGGGTACTGCTATTTTGGCAAGTGAATTTTAACCCAGAACAAAGTATATGTTTTGGCGGACACTATTATACTTTGCCAGCCAGTGCTGGGACACCAGATTCAGGGTATTGCTATATTGGCAATTAAATTTCACCCCAGAACAAAATATTTGTTTTGACGGACACTATTATACTTTGCCAGCCAGTGCTGGGACACCAGATTCAGGGTACTGCTATATTGGCAGGTGAATTTTACCCCAGAACAAAATATATGTTTTGGCGGACACTATTATACTTTGCCAGTCAGTGCTGGGACACCAGATTCAGGGTATTGCTATTTTGGCAATTGAATTTCACCCCAGAACAAAATATATGTTTTGGCGGACACTATTATACTTTGCCAGCCACTGCTGGGACAGCAGATTCAGGGCATTGCTATTTTGGCAATTGAATTTCACCCCAGAACAAAATATATGTTTTGGCGGACACTATTATTCTTTGTCAGCCACTGCTGGGACACCAGATTCAGGGTATTGCTATTTTGGCAAGTGAATTTTACCCCAGAACAAAATATATGTTTTAGCGGACACTATTATACTTTGCCAGCCAGTGCTGGGACACCAGATTCAGGGTATTGCTATTTTGGCAATTGAATTTTACCCCAGAACAAAATATATGTTTTGGCGGACACTATTATACTTTGCCAGCCACTGCTGGGACACCAGATTCAGGGTATTGCTATTTTGGCAATTGAATTTCACCCCAGAACAAAATATATGTTTTGGCGGACACTATTATACTTTGCCAGCCAGTGCTGGGACACCAGA
>JAKVIS010001913.1:0-27634 GCA_033119425.1 Bufotes viridis
TTTCATGGTGTTGGGAACTATTAGTTACTATGCCTGGTTCTGTTTTGTATTCGGGGAGGGAACATTGACCTGCGTCAGGTATGTCCAGGATATTGTGGTACCAGTTCTACTGCCTTTTTTGACTCAGAAGAAGTTGTGTTCCAACAAGATAATGTCTGCCCACACACTGCCCAAGCTAAACAATTTGCTCCTCAGGGTATCCAGCAGCTCCCTTGGCCAGCTCAATCACCAGATCTGCAGTACCCCAGACTGAAAAGTTTGACATGTTATGTCATGTTTACACTGTACATGAGTCGGTGAGGTATCGTTGGCATCAGGAATGGGGCTAACCACCCCATTCCTACCCATCTTGATAGTGTTGGACTGGTCCTGCCAGGAGAGGGGAGTGTTATCTAGGATAGTGAGGAGTCCTATTGCTTCTCCTCCAAGAATCTCAGAGACAAGAGAACCAACTAATTGCACTAATCCCTACAGAGCAAAGGCATGAGGGAGTACAACGTGACACATCATCTCATCAGGGACACTACCACTCCTATCCTCTGCACTGGCTTTGTAAATGTACAGCAGATGTCCACACTTTAAAGATGGGGCCCACTATGGAGCAGAGAGGGCACCATGGCCACCGGGTTTCTGCTGTTTTACATAGCAAACACCCAGAAGCAATTTCTTAAATCTGCGTTATTGAACCCCTCAGATGCCATGGTCACTTGTGACCATGGCATGTGAGGTGGCTCTCCTCAGGAGAAGGCTTAGGAAGGCTTGAGGCTACCACAGCAACACATTTGAATACATTCCTGTGATATTGCTCTATAGGAACGTATTGAATCTCGCATCGACTGCAATGGAAATTTATTGCAGGCTCCAGGAGAAGTGATCTAACAATTGCATGTTCAATTCCCCTAAGGGGTTTTAATATCAGCTTTAAAAAGTTATTTAAATAAAAAAAAAAAAATTTCTAATCACCCCCTTTCCTCATTTACAAATAAATAAACACTGTGTGTCCCTAAATGTCCATACTATTAAAATATAAACATATTTATCCTATACGGTGAACGCTGTAATGAAAAAAAAATAAAAACTTTTAGCTTTCCCAAACAAATTGAGTGAAACAAGATCAAAAAGACATACACACTCCAAATTGGTATAATTGAAAATTATAGATCACCCCGCAAACAAAGAGCCTTTACACAGCACTGTGAACAAAAATATAAAAATGGTAAAATAAAATAAAGGGTGCATAACCTTGGTTGTGTGCTCAATCACATTAAAGGGGTTGCGTCACTTCAGCAGATGGCATTTATCAGTTAGAGAAAGTTAATACAAGCCACTTACTAATGTATTGTTACTGTCCATATTGCTGCCTTTGCTGGCTGTATTCGTTTTTCAATAACATTATACACATCTCGTTTCCATGGTTACAACCACCCTGCAATCCATCAGTGGCAGCCCTCCTTGCACACTGTAGAAAAAAGCAGTAGCCTATGTGCGCTCCCACAATCCCGACCATCAGAGAGGACGGCACTTTCTCCTATAGTGTACAAGCACGGCCACCACTGATGTATTGCAAGATGGTCATAACCATTGAAACAAGCAGTGTATAATGTGATGGAAAAATTAATCAAGCCAGCAAAGGAGGCAATATGGATAATAACAATCTATTAGTAAGTCTGGGTGAAGGAACAGACTGCCTGAGTTCACTGTATCCGCCATAGCCGGTTACCACCATGCACTATAATGGGATCCAGCGGTAATCCGGATGCTTTCTGACATATATGCCAACTTTCGGCAGGACAAAAAAAGTTGCGTGCAGCATTTTTTGTCCGACTGAAAGCCGGCATGTACGCCAGATACAGTGACCGGATTGCAGTTTTGGAGTTCACAACGCAGATGTGAATCCCGCCTAAGTGACTTTCTTTAACTTTCTCTTCATGATAAATGCCACTTGCTGAAATAACACAACCCCTGTAAGTTTTCCAGATGTGTTATTTTCTCTGCCAGTGGTAGCTGGAATATAAGGTAAATCTTATGAAGATTAGGAATAAACATTAACTTTATAGAAACCACGTGAAATGCAAAATATGGAGTTTCAGGATAGAACCCCATGACAGATTCTTAGGAACTGGCAACACTAAAAGGAGGATGGCACTAAAGCAAAGGCATGAGGGAGTACAACGTGATACATCATCTCATCATGGACACTACCACTATTGATGACCAATATTGATGACCCATCTTCTGCACTGGCTTCGTAAATGTACAGCAGATGTCCACACTGATGTCCACAGATGCCCACATAATAGCAGAAACTAAACTGTGCCTTGTAAAATCTAAAGTGACTTCAACCCTAACATTCTTATGTCCAAAGAGACAACATTAACTCCTCTTCAAGTCTGATTGAAACTTTCCCGTTTTGCTGACTTTTAAGCCCTATTGACTCAGGAAAGAATAAGACTTGAACTCACAACCATTTGCTGGGATACCAGCTATACTAACCACAGAATTATCACTCAGTTCCTTGAGCTGGTCTACTCTAGCTTGAGCGCTCTGCTACTTTTGAAGATCACAAAACTCAGTTCAGAAAAGAGAGGGGCTGGAAATCACAGCATGTTACTTGGAAAGCAGTAAGTAGTAACATCAAAGTCACCTAACACCACTAAGTGCCCTACTGCTCCAAACTGACAAGTTGACCTTTCCTGGGTTTTCAAGCCATGGCTGACAAAAACAATACTGAAAGGGGTTTGAAGAATACCATCCTAAAAAGCAAAGCACATGAAGCACAGATTTCAAGGATTTGCATGCACAAGTGCCAGAAGACAAGTCAAGGCCATTGTTACACTGCTCAGCTAAGAGAAGCGTGTGTAGCTCAGCCTCAGTGGTTAGCATAGCAAAGTTCATGGGGTTTGAATCCCTTGATGGCTCAGACATAAATTACACATAATCCAAAACGGTCCAGTAAAAGGAATGTATGATGCCTGCTAGTAACATCAGTGTATGGCTTTCTAATTTGCTTAAGGCAAATGGAGCTTAAAGGGGTTTTCCAGGTTACCAATATTGATGACCTATCAGGATAGGTCATTAATATATGATAAGTGAGGGTCTGGCACCCTCACAGATCTGCTGTCCGATAAATTTGCTGGAACTAGCACTTTGAATGGCAAGCGAAGCAAAGCTCTGTCGAAAGGGCAGTTGCTGCGTTAGGTTAC
The DNA here is from genome assembly GCA_033119425.1 of Bufotes viridis. Taxonomy (NCBI): domain Eukaryota; kingdom Metazoa; phylum Chordata; class Amphibia; order Anura; family Bufonidae; genus Bufotes; species Bufotes viridis. Next base: position 3,204 of record JAKVIS010001913.1, read on the forward strand.
TGAAGTGAATGGGAGCTGAGCTGCAGTAACCATGCACTTTAAACAGAGCTGTGCTTCCTGTTCCGTTCAATGTGATACTCCCCGCACCAGAAGACATATGAAAATCTGATCAGAGGGGATGTGGCGATAACAACTACAATTTGTTATAGTTTATATTTTTAATATTATGTGACAATTTTTAAAAGTTTTTATACTTTTTTTTTGTCCCACTAGAGGACTTAGGTATTTCTATGCCTGATGATCATCCTATTAGTTCATGTCTCTTAGCCTACCTGGAGACTAAGATTGCAGACCTAGGTGCCACAGCAACCCATCATTGTGTCTTCTTCACTCTGTAGCCACTTAGAGGTCACGGTAAGTCCAATGACCTGGCATCTAAGAGGTTACATGGCTGGGATTGGAGTTATCTCCAATTTCAGCCGTTGCAGCAGGAATTTAGCTTATGATGTACATTTATTACATTTTGTGGGAAACAACCTCCCTCTAATGACGTATATGGAAATGAAATGTTAGGAAGGGGTTACCCTAGTTCTCACACAAGGATGGACATGTGGGCAAAAGCTGCAAATCCTGTTTCATTTAAATCTCCAATCCTATCTCAACAGCAGCCCAGTTGTTGAAAGCTGAGCTGGCACAGCTCATGACAGACCATGGCAATACATACAAAGCATTTTGCGGAAACTACCTCCTGCTGATGATGAACACGTACGTCAAATGTTAAATCTGGTTTACCAAAGTTCTCACACACGGAATGACATCTGGACACAAGCTGCAGCATTACCCAAAGGTTCATGATATAATTAAATCTGTCTGAAAAACAGCAGACCTTCTGAAATTGTAATATGTCAGCATTTTATTTTCATTCTAAATATAGGTCAGAATTTGTAAGCCTTGAGAAATGATTTATGCATTATTTACTCACATCCCGTATGTTTAAGAATTTCAAAATGAGTTCTCATGCTCTATGCCAAGATCGGTAATAATTTCTAGAACAAAGTCCTAAGATCTTCTTCACATTTTATAAAATATACACTACAGTGTAGAATCACTGGAGAAATTCTAGGTGGAAATTGCTGCCTTTTAACTCCTTAGTGACCACTAAAACAATTGTTTTATGGCAGTCAATAAGGGGCCCAAAGCTAGACCGTTGCGTCTAATGAAATGTATTTTATCAAATGATCATCTGTTCAAGTCACCCACTAGGAATAAAAAAAGATCATTAAAATCGTTCAATAAAGCGCTTTGAAAAATTAAAAAAGTTAGTTTAACCCCTTCTACCCCTGGACAGCTTTCACCTTCCTGCCCAGGCCATTTTTTGCAAATCTGACTGTGTCACTTTATGTGGTAATAGCTTTGGAACACTTTTACTTATCCAAGCCATTCTGAGATTGTTTTCTCGTGACACATTGTACTTCATTGAATTCAAATTTCAATTTCTCTACTTTTATAATAGATAGTGATACCTCATATAATAGTTATTGCTTTACATTTCCCATATGTCTACTTCATGTTTGGATCATTTTGAAAATGACATTCTATTTTTTGGGGACGTTAGAAGGCTTAGAAGTTTAGAAGCAAATTTTCAAATTTTTCCTGAAAATTTCCAAAACCCACTTTTTAAGGACCAGTTCAGGTCTGAAGTCACTTTGTGGGACTTACATAAAAGAAACCACCCAAAAATTACCCAATTTTAAAAACGACACGCCTCAAGGTATTCAAAATTTCAGAATTTCACTTTTTTGGCAGATTTTACATTTTAATCTATTTTAATCTATTTTTCCAGTAATAAATCAAGGGTTAACAGCCAAACAAAACTTAATATTTATTACACTGATTCTATGGTTTACAGAAACACCCCACATGTGGTCGTAAATTGCTGTATGGCCACACGGCAGGGCGCAAAAGGAAATGACTGCCCTATGAAGCCCCCCTGATGTATCCCTACAGTAGAAACTCCAAAAAATGTCCACATTTTGTAAACTACGGGATAAGGTGCCCGTTTTATTGGTACTATTTTGGGGTACATATGATTTTTAATCACTTCAGCCCCCCTAGCTTAAACCCCCTTAATGACCAGGCCACTTTTTACAATTCTGCACTACACTATTTTCACCGTTTATTGCTCCGACATACAACTTACCACCCAAATGAATTTTACCTCCTTTTCTTCTCACTAATAGAGCTTTCATTTGGTGGTATTTCATTGTTGCTGACATTTTTACTTTTTTTGTTATTAATCAAAAATGACTGAAATTTTTGCAAAAATATGACATTTTTCAAATTCTGCTGTAATTTTTTTTTTAAAAACTACATTTCTGTATAAATTTTTCTCTAAATTTATTGTTCTACATGTCTTTGATAAAAAAAAATGCATAAAGTGTATATTTATTGGTTTGGGTAAAAGTTATAGCGTTTACAAACTATGGTGCAAAAAAGTGAATTTCCGCATTTTGAAGCAGCTCTGACTTTCTGAGCACCTGTAATGTTTCTTCAGGTGCTAGAATGCCAGGATAGTATAAATACCCCCCAAATGACACCATTTTAGAAAGAAGACACCCCAAAGTATTCGCGGAGGGGCATGGTGAGTTCATGTATCATTTCATTTTTTTTCACAAGTTAGCGGAAAATGACACTTTCTGAGAAAAAAAAATATAATAAAGTTTCCATTTCTGCTAACTTCTGGCAAAGAAAAAAAAAATCTCCCACGGACTCACTATGCCCCTCAGTGAATACCTTGGGATGTCTACTTTCCGAAATAGGGTCATTTGTGGGGTGTGTTTACTGTTCTGGCATTTTGGGCGGGGCTAAATTGTGAGCATCCCTGTAAAACCTAAAGGTACTCGTTAGAATTTGGGCCCCTTTGCGCACCCAGGCTGCAAAAAAGTGTCACTCATATGGTATCGCCGTACTCAGGAGAAGTAGGGCAATGTGTTTTGGGGTATATTTTTACATATACCCATGCTATCTGAGAGAAATATCTCTGTAAATGACAACTTTTTAAAACATTTTATACAAACTTGTCAATTTACAGAGATATTTCTCTCACCCAGTTCACAGAAAAAAAAAAAATTTTGGCACAAGTTAGCGGAAATTGATATATATATATATTTTTTTTACAAAGTCTCATATTCCACTGACTTGTGACAAAAAATACAATTTTACATAAACTCACCATACCCCTCACGAAATACCTTGGGGTGTCTTATTTCAAAAATGGGGTCACTTGTGAGGTGTTTGTACTGCCCTGGCATTTGAGGGTCTCCGCAATCATTACACGTATGGCCAGCATTAGGAGTTTCTGCTATTCTCCTTATATTGACCATACGGGTAATGAGATTTTTTTTTTCCGTTCAGCCCCTGGGCTAAAAAAAAATAAAAAATGAACGGCACAGATTTTTTCATTCGCATCGATTAATGTGGATGAAAAAATCTCTGCCAAAATCAGTGACTGCGGTGCGGTGGGCCGGGCACTAACTACCTAACAAGTAGCTAACTAACTGGCGGTAATAAGGGAACCTTATGCCCCATTCACACGTCCGCAATTCTGTTTGCGGAACGGAAATGTGGACCCATTCATTTCTATGGGGACCGACTCTGTCCCGCTCGGATTCGGAATTTCGGATCCGCACTTCCGGGTCTGCACTTCCGTTCCGCAAAAATATAGAACATGTCCTATTCTTGTCCGCAATTGCGGACAAGAAAAGGCATTTTCTATATAGTTCTTGCTAATGTGCGGATCTGCAAAATGCGGAAAGCACATTGCCGGTGTCAGTGTTTTGCGAATCCGCGGATTCGTGGATCCGCAAAACACATATGGACATGTGAATGGAGCCTTACAGGGGGGTGATCAGTGACAGAGGGGTGATCAGGGAGTCTATATGGGGTGATCAGGGGTTAACAAGGGGTTAATAAGTGACAGGGGGGGGGGGTAGTGTGGTGCTTGGTGCTAATTTACATAGCTACCTGGTCCTCTGGTGGTCGATCCCAGCAAATGGGACCACAAGAGGACCAAGTAGCAGGTATATCAGACGCTGTTAACAAAACAGCATCTGATATACCTCTTTGATGCTTTTTATTTTACATCTACAGCCTGCCAGCGATTGATCAACGCTGGCAGGCTGCAGTATAACTGCCGAGTCGGGAGCTGCTGTGAATGCGTGCGCGCGTTCACAGCAAATCTCGCGTCTAGTGAGATGACGTGCCGCCGCGTCAAGGAGGAACAGACCTGCCGCCGCATGGACGCAGCCCTGCGTTAGTCGGTCGGCAGGCAGTTAATTGCTCTATTTTTACGTTAGATCATACGAGTGTATTACTGTAGTCCAGCGGCGGCATGAAGCGCACGACGTCATAGCAACCAATGACGCGGTGCGCTCCTGCTGTCAGCTGGATTCCAGGCCGGGATCCCACGGTCCGCTTACGGCCGTGTGCGTGAGGCCCAACAGGTTGCCTAGGAGACCCATCCTGAGGCTGGATCTCCTCAGCACCCGTAGAAGGCAGGTCCCGATACTGTGCAAGGCATTGGGCAGCCTCTTCACGGAATCGGGCTGCCTTCTCATACATCGAGTCTCTGACAGAGCAGCGCGGGAACTCGATGCATTTCCTCACCTGACAAGCTATGTCGCGGTCAGCGCAGACCACTGCATAGAAGGGGTTAATCCGCCGGCATCGGCTTTTATGTGATGCCGGCGGATACATCAGGGGCCTGGCTACCACGGACTGCCGGACCCCTACATTGATCGGGCGTGCTACCGCTCCAATGCCCGCCCAATCACCATGACGTACTATTACGTCAAATTGCGGAAACGCAGTGGTTTCCATGACGTTTATTATTTTTTGATACGTGCATTCACTTATGACATTACTATTGGACATAATTCATATTAGGCCTCTTCTCGAGTGGTGGTATCTATCCCTTGTCAGGGATGTATAGGGCCTATTAGGAGGTTCCTGAAACGGGATCACCTCTATCAGGGCGGCCACCCCGTTTTGTTAGGCAGGGCCTATAGCATGATAGGGCAAGTGTGAGTCAGTTTTCCTTTCATTGTCCTGCCCAGCCTCATTGTTAATTGCTTTTTAAGGGCACAAATTGGGTGATTTGTAATGATCATCAGTAAAGGTTAAATTTTACACTGGTGAAGGTACTCTGTGATTACATTATAATTAAGTTACACTAGTGACTACCTGACATCTGATGTCTATATCTGAGAATAAAGACCGGCACTCGCTTCTTGGATTTTCAATGTTGCTGCTTTATTGGTTACATAGTATTTAAGTGACGCGTTTCGGCACTGATTCGTGCCTTCATCAGACTCATAACATCTCTAAATAATGCCAAGTTTATATACACAGGTCATCAAGACAATTGGTAGGAACAAACAATGGGAAGTGATGTCACACAGTAACCACTCCCTCTAAATAAAAAAAGGGTTAATCAATGAATTTAGCACCAGTAAAAAGGCTTATGAAGAAAGCAAGGATCAAGACATGTAGTAGTGCTACATCTTGTTGGCGCTTTGCTAGAAATCAAGAAAAAATAAAAAAATAAAAAAATATTTAGAACATAAAATCCAACCAATGTGAACAATGTCTCACAAGAAGCTATGTATACTGTAGTCCCGATTCAGACCACGAGGTTCAATGGTCTGTAAGCGATGAATCCAGTAAGCTTCTCTTTTAAGTAATAATTTGGTTCTGTCGCCCCCTCTACGTGGCAATTGAACACTCTCAATGATCTGAAAACGTAGTTGTGCTACTGAATGGCACATACGGTGAAAGTGGTAGGGGATTGGTAGTAGAAGATTTTCCTTCCTAATAGTCGATTTGTGGTTACTTAGTCTATCAGTGCCGAAACGCGTCACTTAAATACTATGTGACCAATAAAGCAGCAACATTGAAAATCCAAGAAGCGAGTGCCGGTCTTTATTCTCATATTGTTCCTGGGACGCCGACCCATAGACACGTGCACCGCCACCACTACTGCAGCAGTGCCGACCAGTCCAACACTGAATATACGAGGTATTCCGGTGCGAGCACGCTATACATCTTGTCTACCATACCATTCAAATGAATACTTTTGCGTACACGGATGAGACTGCACAAGAAATTGTGACACAGATTACCGTTCCTTCGAACTTTTTGAGAATTGCTCCCAGCGAATTAAAAAGCAGGGATTTGGAAAAAGAAACCAAGCAATTTGTCTCACTTGAACTCCATGCCGCGACCTTGGCAGAATATTACCGTACTCAGAAAATTCCACGTGGATTAAGGGTGAAATTGCGACCTACCTTATTTTGTAACAACTTGGATTATTGTACCAAGTTTGCTCAGATAATAAATAAATGCTCGTTGGATCTTATAGTTCTGACTTTGGAACACCTCTCATCCGCTATTAAGGAGCGCCAGGCAGGCATACAATCAATTAAAGATCAGCTGAAAGACTGTCTAAAGCCTGAGGAATTATCATCGCTCCACGAGAAACTAGAGAAGCAATGCAACGATTTGCGGAGCAAGATAGAGGCTACGAAAAGATCCAAATACCTCCGCGATACCGAGGACTATTTGAACCATCGAGTCTACAGATGGCAGGATGCAACTGGCACCGCAGTTCAATCGGCATTTACAAGAGACCGACGAGTAGGTTCAGCGTCCTCTGGTTCCGGGAGCGACACTTCTGCTGGTTCCCGCAATGTTTTTTTAGGCCGGCGCAATCGACCCCACAGAGGAAGACTAGGTGAGCAGGGCACCATTATCGGCGGAGCGGACGCACCCCGAACAACCCGATCACAGGTATGGCTGAGAACTTAGTGTTAAATCTGTCCTCGGTGAACTTGAATCCATTGCAAATGAACTTACTGCAAAAAGGTCTAAGCTTCAGCCCCACGAGCAATTTGGACACTTTCACACTTGATATGGACTTACAACGTTTCTATAGGAATCTGCGCCTTAAAGCGCACTTTTCCTCGGGACAGATTAACCCCTCCCCCAATGTTTCTACAGCTTCTGACAACTTATCAGCAAAACACTTAGGTTCACACCTCGTTCATACCATCCCATAGAGACCTTTATCCAGCTTGTGCAGACAGATGTTGATACATGGTTGCAACAATGTAAAGATGGCAAATTTCATTTGCACCACAATTTAACTAAGGATGAAAAAAATACACTAGATCACTTGCTCGATAATAGGTCTCTGGTATTTAAACCTGCTGATAAGGGAGGAGCGCTTGTAGTACTTGACAAGAGTTACTATGTATCTGAAATCATGAGTCAATTACAAGACACTAATACTTATGAATTACTGCCATATGATCCAGAGTTTCAAGTGAAAGCTATGTTACAGAATATTGTGGACGCCGCTGTAAAGGATGTAGTCATTGATGCCTCTATGAGTACTTTTTTGATTAATCAACACCCCATAACTCCTGTGTTTTATACCTTGCCTAAGGTTCACAAATCACTCACTCACCCCCCAGGGCGCCCAATTGTTGCGTCCACTGACTCCATCCTTTCTCCGCCAGCGATCCTTTTGGAAAAGATATTGACACCATTGACTGTCTCAGCCTCTTCCTATTTACGGGATACACAGCATTTTTTACAGGAGCTTGCATGCATTACATCGGGGAGTGACTGCATTTTAGTCACACTTGATGTATGCAGCTTATATACATCTATTACCCATCAAGAGGGCATAAGGGCAGTACAACATTTACTGGCATCTAGTGCATACTCTGGACCACAACAGGAGCTGTTTCTGTCATTGTTGAGGATGGTATTGGAACGGAATTATTTCGTGTTCCAAAATTCATTTTACCAACAGCACCGCGGGACCGCGATGGGATCGAACGTCGCACCGCAGTACGCAAATTGTTATATGGCACAATTCGAGTCTGAATATGTCTACTCGCATCCATTGTATTTACAACACTGTATATTTTGGCATCGATTTATCCACGATATATTTTGCGTATGGCGGGGCGACGTTCGATCCCTACAACAATTTGCGGACTTCCTCAATAAAGTGCGACCTGAACTACAATTTACGCTACACTACAGCCCCGATAAGGTATCTTTTTTAGATAGTTGGCTCATTCGAGGCGCCGATGGTCAATTACATACCGACTTATTCTTCAAGGATACTGACAGAAACAGCCTGTTGGCGTACAGTTGTAATCACCAGGGGCGTAGCTATAGGGGGTGCAGAGGTAGCAGTCGCTACCGGGCCCAGGAGCCTGAAGGGGCCCAAAGACACTTGTGCCGCATAAGAAGACACACAAAGCAATGAGGTAAGGGGGCCCAAGCTGAACTCTTGCACCAGGGCCCGTGAGCCTTTAGCTACGTCTCTGGTAATCACCCAGCTCCTACTAAAAAATCCTTACCATATTCTCAGTTCCAGAGGGTGAAGCAGATTGTCAGTGATCCGGAGCAATGCACTATTAGGCTAGAAGAAATGACTCGGAAGTTTCAGGCCAGGGGTTACCCCGATTCAGTGTTAACACAACAGAGAAACAAACTTGATACCATACAACCTCCGAAAGATAAACCAGAACCGCGCATACCACTAGTGGTCAAATATCACCCATGGTCAGGCAAATTACGGGGGATATTCAATCATCACTGGCATATTATATCTAGGTCCTATCCCAGTACTCTTGAGTTCCAGAAACCACCAATTCTTTGTTATAAAAGGAATCCCAATATCAAGGACAGAATAGTGCGAGCTGACATTGGTAGTGGAAAAATTTCCTTGCGGCAACAAGTGTTTTCTTCCCCTAAAACAGGCACTTTCCCTGTTTGAGTTGCACACACTGTTCCAGTGCCATACGAGGCACACATTTTACCCATCCACACACAGGGGAATTAATACCGGTACAGGGTCATTTTACATGTGACAGTCGATTTGTGGTGTACTTATTAAAATGCCCTTGCGGCTTATTGTACATTGGCGAGACCACAACACGCATGAAAGATAGACTAAGTAACCACAAATCGACTATTAGGAAGGAAAATCTTCTACCACCAATCCCCTACCACTTTCACCGTATGCGCCATTCAGTAGCACAACTACGTTTTCAGATTATTGAGAGTGTTCAATTGCCACGTAGAGGGGGCGACAGAACCAAATTATTACTTAAAAGAGAAGCTTCTTGGATTCATCGCTTACAGATCATTGAACCTCGTGGTCTGAATCGGGACTACAGTATACATAGCTTCTTGTGAGACATTGTTCACAATGGTTGGATTTTATGTTCTAAATACTATTTTCCTCTTTTTTTCTTTTTTCTTGATTTCTAGCAAAGCGCCAACAAGATGTAGCACTACTACATGTCTGGATCCTTGCTTTCTTCATAAACCTTTTTACTGGTGCTAAATTCTTTGATTAACCCTTTTTTTATTTAGAGGGAGTGGTTACTGTGTGACATCACTTCCCATTGTTTGTTCCTACCAATTGTCTTGATGACCTATGTATATAAACTTGGCATTATTTAGAGATGTTATGAGTCTGATGAAGGCACGAATCAGTGCCGAAACGCGTCACTTAAATACTATGTAACCAATAAAGCACCAACATTGAAAATCCAAGAAGCGAGTGCCGGTCTATATTCTCATATTGTTCCTGGGACGCCGACCCATAGACACGTGCACCGCCACCACTACTGCAGCAGTGCCCACCAGTCCAACACTGATGTCTATATCTATCAGAACTGTGAAAAATGTTGGACTTCAATATGATCCAGCAGTATAAATATCCAGGAGAGAGAGCACTGGGTCGCACATCCACAATGCTATGCTTTGATCTATTGCTTCTCAGCATTCTATTAATGTGTACAGCCCCCTATACTGCATGCTGTACCAGAGGCATTAGTGTACATTTTTGGGTCAGTTGGGGTCTGACCACTGGGACCCCTGCTTTTCGCCAGAACGAAGTCTTCTACTCTTCATCTGAATAAGATGGTGGTTGAGCATGAGTGCTGCCAGTTCAGTTAAAGTCTATTGGACTTACAGACAGTTTTCAATACCTGCAAGGCAGGCCAAATTTCTCTAAAGGCACGAGCGGTAACCCTGCAGGAACGGATATCTGCTCCCACGGATCATAGCTGCATTCCTATTCCTACATTGGGAATGAGTGCTGCAGTTCCCATTAAATAGTTATATACATGTGATATAGCTCCGGTGGAAAAAATGCTAGACACAACGATGGACCGGGCGGCCGGTCCAGAATCTATCTGGAAAGCTTCCATGAAGAGATGTAAACCTGATAATACCGTGTAGGTGTTTTCTTTTGCCAATAAAAAAAGGATACAGATGCATACCCCTGAACTGGCGCTAAAAGGTGGATGGTCTTAGGTAACGTGGCAGAATGTGGGAATTTCTGGATGAATGGCTCATTTGTATTAGATCCTGCTATTTTTCTCAGCAGCTCTCTTGGCAGGTACAGTAGATACATGAGCCATTTTTTTTTTATGAGGTAAATTATGTCTCATAAAGTAAGCCATGGATTTAGTAAGTATTCCACATTTCTAATCAAATAAATTCAATGTGTTGCATAGGAATTGAAGAACTGGATTTCAACAGGCTAGTGGTAGCACAGTACGGGGTCACAATACACGTCCCAGTCATTTATAACTATAACCAGTATAATATTAACGAGAGACTTCCTTTTTTCCCAGCCTCTGTTACCACAGAAATTTCAGAACAGCGCTCTAAAGACTGACATTAACTTCTACAAAATAAGAGACTGGAGGTTTAAGAACTTATTCAAACCATTGGCCGCCTCTCTAGTACTCCATATAAAATTTAATAACACTTTAACAACAATTCATATTTGCTAAAGATGCTTGAAATCACACACATGATTCAATTAATGATCACAGTCCCTCTTATATTTCCAATTGTGGAGCTCAAAAATTTGAAATAAATCCAATTCATAGTGCGGTATGTATAGTCTGTTCCTCTTATGTTTAGTTTGTAAATAATGTATAAGTAATGCCACTCCAACTTAATATTTCATGCTTGGTCTCATGGAGTTATAGTAATGTAGTCAGTTGTGATGGTGGGTAAAAGGCTTTTTATCTAGCCACATAAAGTGTATTGGGTTTCCATGCTGCTTACCGATACCCCAGTTCATCCGTTATATCGTATGGCCACTACTGGGTAGGTAGATGTGTGTCTAGTTTGCTTTATGTTTCCTCCTGCTCCGCTTCCCTCTGTCTCCTGCAGATCGCTGGGACTTGCAGTCTCCGCTCGCGCTTGTGCCAGCACCTTTGTTAGCGCATGCGTGATGAAGATCTCGGGGCGCCAATCTCCACTACTTCATTACAATACTATTTGCCGTTCAGCGATGCAGTTATATATTCTAAAGCCCTTTTTGGCATGTATCAGTGGCAAAAAGTATATATTATTTGCCATTCAGCAGTGCAGTTATATGTTCTAAAGCCCTTTTTGGCGTGTATTATTGGCACAAAAAAAGTATTTGCCGTTGTGTGGTGAAGTGAGAAAATAAAGCCCTTTTTGGTGTGTATTAGTGGTAAAAAAATATATATTTGCTGTTTATCGGTGCAGTTATATGTTCAAAAACCCTTTTTTGGCGTGTATTAGTGGCAATAAAATTTATGTTATTTGTTGTTCTGCGGTGCAGTTATATATTCTAAAGCCTTTTGTGGCATATATAACTGGAAAAAAGCAAGGGCCTATTTGCCGTTCAGAGGTGCAATTATATGTTCTAAAGCCCTATTTGGATTGTATTAGTGGCAAAAAAGGCAAAATATATATATATGTGCGTGTTATTTGTCATTCTGGGGTGCAGTTATATGTTCTAATGCCTTTTGTGGCGTAAATAAATGGAAAAAAGTAAGGACCTATTTGCAGTTCAGCGGAGCAGTTATATGTTCTAAAGCCCTTTTTGGAGTGTATTAGTGGGACAAAAAGGGCTTATTAGCTATTGTGTGGTAAAGTGAGAAAATTACAGACTTTTTTGGGATGTTTTTATTTCCTTTTTATTTATTTATTTGACCTAACAGTATGTCAGACAGAAAAGTGCCAGGCCATGCACAGGGGAGTCGCAGAGGCCTAAATGTTTCTGGCGCAGGCACAGGCCGCAGCAGAGTAAGGTGGCATGGCAGCAGGAGTCTCAGCAAGAGGCCTGAGCTCCCGGTGTCATCTAGCAGTCATGTCTTGACCAGCAACCCAGCGGTTCTTGAATGGTTGACTCGGTCATCCACTTCATCCCAAGTGACATCAGACACCCCCAGCCAAGAGTCGGTGGGCTCGTCAGACACAACGCTTAGTTGTCATGGCCCAGGAGCAGGCTCTGTGCCCCAACCTGTCCACCTGCTGTGGACTCACCTCCAATATACAGCAAGGACGAGCTACTAGAGGACAGTCAGCAGCTACTGACCAGCCAAGACGTGGAGGAGACATCAGCCACTTCCTACGGTAGGAGGGCAAGTAGTGATGAGGAGAGTGGCATGGGAGCTGGTGTCGCGAGCGGTCAGGCTCCTGACCCAGAGACTGTTGAGAAGGACGATGATGAGTCCCAAGACATCATTTCTTTGCCAAATAGGTAGTACCAGCCCTGCACATGTATGTAGAACAGAAGTTGGGCCAGTCCTTGAGCCTGTCGGTGTCTGCCAAAGTGCAAGGCAGCCCTGACGTGTGCAGCTGTAACTACGGTCAGGGACAATACATGTCCTTTACGGCCCACTGGGTGAATGTGTTTCCTGCACAGTCACACCAGCAACTTGGCCAGGTGACGCCGCTTCCGCCTCCACGTTCTTACGCCATTGGTCCGGCGACAATGTCTGCCTCTGCCTCCTCATTCTCCACCGTGCCCTCCGCCTCAACTGCAGTGACAATTCACAGTGCCCCTCCAGCATACCACATGTGCAGGACATGGCGGTGTCACTCTGTTCTGCACCTAGTTTGCCTGGGCGAACGGAGTCACACAGGAGAGGAACTTCTCTGTGTCCTTCATCAAGAAATCGAATTGTGGCTTTCTCTGCGACAACTCAAAATCGGAACCATGGTGACTGACAGCGGGAAGAACATGGTGTCGGCGCTGCATCAAGGAGGACTGAGCCATATGCCCTTCAGGCACACGTGTTCAATCTGGTTGCCACACGGTTTCTGAAGTCTTCCACCCATCTGCAAGAGATCCTAAAAATGGCCAAGAAACTTTGCATGCACTTCAGCCACTCACACACCACAAAGCACACCCTCCTTGAGCTGCAATGGCAGAACGGCATCCCGCAACACAGACTGATATGCGACTTTTCCACCGATTGGAATTTCACCCTCCATATGTTGGACCAACTATACGAACAGAGAAAGGCCATAAACGATTTCTTGATGATCCAAGCGGACAGGAGTACTCCCCTGTATAACTTTGATGTCAGCCAGTGGCAGCTCATGCGTGACACCTGCCGTTTGCTCAGGCCCTTTGAGGAGCCAACGTTATTTGTTAGTCACCAGGACTACGAGATGAACAACATTCCACTGCTTCATGTCTTGGAACAGATGCTGGTAAATCTTGCTGTTCAGGGGACTGGAGACGTTGCGCCTAGATCTCACGACCACATGAGCCCTGTGGGGGCTGAACTGGAGGAGGAGGACATTGGAGCACAAGCAATGTGTAGCGAAATAGGTGGTTTTTCTACACAGGTGACAGAAGAGGAGGAGCAGGAGCAGCCAGAGGAGCTACAGGGCAATGAGTAAGACAAAACAGAGGACCCAGACACACCGTGGCAGTATGCAGTGGAGATGGAGGCAGAGAGTCCCTCTGAATCACTTGCACAAATGGCCCGATGCATGTTCACTTGCTTGCGTAGTGACAGCCGAATTGTCAGCGTTCAGCAGAGGGATCACTTCTGGCTCTCCACCTTGTTGGACCATCGCTACTGGTCAAAAATGGGGGCCTTTTTGTACCACTATATTGTGTAAAACTTTAGTAAACACCTTTGAAACAAAAAAAAAGGGGGCCTTTTTTACACCCGCTGAGAGGGAGGATAAACTGAACTTTTATAGAGACATCCTATGTAGTCAGTTGGCCGCTGCCTATCTGCACCATCATCCATCCTCTCGCAGGTCTGACCGGGGGGGCCCTCTGCGCTCACGTTCCTCTGCCATGACTGATGTGGCAGGGTGGGGGGTAGGAGCAGTTCCATCTCCATCAGCAGCAACTTGAGTCTAGATTCGCTGATGAGCAACTTTCTTCACTCGCCTAGTAAAGAAACTACTCACCAGCAGCAGCAGCAGCTAGACCTGTAGCAGGACCTGATCCAGCAAGTGGTGAAATACTTGGACAGCACCTTGCCACCCCACATTGAAGATCCACTCGACTACTGGGCACTAAAACTGGATTTGTTGCCCCAACTGGCTGAGTTTGCCCTGGAAAAGCTGTCCTGCCCGACCAGTAGTGTGGCATCAGAGCGGGTGTTTAATGCAGCGGGAGACATAGTTACCTCATGAAGAACTCGCCTGTCCACCCAAAATGTGGAGAGACTGACCTTTGTCAAGATGAATCAGGCGTGGATCAGCCAGGATTTCCACCCACCTATGCCTGATGCATCAGACTAGATCATCCATGGTGCCACACCAGCACTTTGACAAAAGAGACCGGTTTCTTCTGGCTACCTGCCTCAGCTACTATTCCGATGCTGCCACCCACCTGATGCCACACATCTGATGCCAAGTGCTCCTTCCTTCACCCAGCATCTTCAGCTGGTACTTGTATTGACACCCACCTCCCCACTCTGTCAACGGGTCACTCTGTGTTCTCCTGATGTTGCTGGTTCCTCACCACTCAGGTCTCCTGATGCTGCTGCCACCTCTGTCATTGTGCCACCCTGTGGCCTCCTCCTGATCCTCCTTCTGCTGCCACCTCCACACTCTGTCATTGTGACCCTCTGTGGCCTCCTGATGCTGCTGCCACCACCTTCACACTTTTTCATTGTGCCACTCTGTGTCCTCCTGATGCTGCTGGCACCTCCACACTGTCATTGTGCCACTCTGTGGCCTCCTCCTTATGCTGCTGCCACCTCCAGACTCTCTGTGGTTTCCTCATGCTGCTTCCACCTTACCACTATGTCATAGGACCACTCTGTGGACTTCTCCTGCTGTTCCCACCCTCCCCACTTCATGACTGGACCACTATTTTGCCTTTTGACCTGGCTGATATCATCATTTATTTGACCCTTCTTCTGTTCTGTCAGAAGGAAGGAAAAATGGGATGCTCAACGGATCCTGTCTATATTACAGCTGCATGACATGGTCCCTATTTTGCATCAGATTTGGCTTATGATTTAGTAGCCTAAAGCAGGAGTGGGTACAAAATACAGAAGACATGCAAATATTCCATTCACGTGTCATCTATGTTTTGGATCCACTACTGTATTTTTTGGCTTTAGCAATACTGATGGATTACTGACCAAATGCTGACGGAGTGAAGGCGGATGCTCCACAGACAGGATCAGTTTTTTGGGGGTTATTGTTCTGACTGATCAAAGGAAGGACAAAATAATCAGTGACATCAACACAAACTTACTGCTGACACCCACTCCACTCTGTTGGGGGGCTCTACTTGTATAAGCGTTTAATAGAACAGGTTCTGTAGAAATCTATGTGAAATCAGTGAATTGATGTAAAAGGAGTGCGCTCTTTCACGCTATAGTAGGATCTTGGGCCTCTACATGGTTCTTTATACCTGGCGCTAACATTGACCTGTAAGGCTGAGTTCACACTTGAGTTATTTGGTCAGTTTTGGACCCGTAACTGCCCAAATAAGTAAAGTGTGCAGTGATTCTAAGAGCGACGCCTGTCATTTACATGTCATACTGACTCACAGTATTGTTTCTCTACCACAGCAGACTGCCTATGCGTGTTACTGCAAGGCACAGTGTCCTACACCACTATAAAGGCTCTCTGCAGCCAGGAAAAAGCCGTTTCTTAACGCAATTTGCCCCAAATTAATTTGCATCGAACTAAATTTTTTAAGAAAATTAGACGAAATGGCTGAATCAAATTTTTGAGAAATTCGCTCATCTCTAGACTCATAACCATGGAAACAAGCAGTGTATAATGCTATTGAAAAATGAATCCAGCCAGCAAAGGAGGAAATATGGATAATAACAATACAATAGTAAGTGCATTATATTAACTTTCTCTCCATGATTAATGATATTTGCTGAAGTGAAACAAACCTTTTAAGTAAAAGTGAGTAGGAAAACCCCAAAAACAAAATGTGCCCCAGAGGTGCACCCTTCCCATCAGTGCACAGGCCCAGGGATCATCAGGGTTATGAGAGGTACTTCTACACCCAAACTCACACGCATACTGCACATAGTGGATGCTATCGGGTCTATGTAACACCAGAGATAACACAGTGATAACTGTTAGGGTACCGATAATAAAGTAAATGTCTTATGTAACACCACAGATACTGTTCTACTCGCGGTCTAGTCTGAATGGAGAAGATGAGGAATGAGAACATTTACATCAGAGCGGACATCACTGGATGTAAAAGGTATGTGGTATTGTATTCTCCTGTATGTTTTGTAGCGCTGTGTGTAATGTTTTCCAAGTATGTCTACGACGACACTGATCGTAGACATGATCACAGAGTAGAGGCGATCCCGTAGAAATAATTGGGATCGCTATGCAGCATTCATTTCTACGTGATCAATGCAACTCTGCAACCCTGGCCACAACCATGTAGCGGTAGCATATTAGTAGGGCTGGAGGAAAGGGGTTAGGTTGAGAATTTGGCATAAGGGGGTGCTGTTTCAATTTCTGCCTCAGGCAGCAGAAAGGATAGCTGCACTGTCACCAAGAATTAAGGGAAGGGGGGCGCAAGCTGAATTCTTGCAGCAGGGAATAGGAACCTTTAGCTATGTCCTTGCCACCAATCTACTATTGATGACCTGTCCTAAGGACAGGTTATCAATATCATGAAACCAGACAACCTCTTTTATATTTTATGCACCACATAATTGTTTATGAAGACTAAGTTTCATTATGTGCTTATTAGTGTTGGGCAAGCATGCTCGGCCAAACACCAGTTCGGCTCAAGCATCGTGATGCTCGGCACATCACCGTGTTCGGCCAAACACCGCATGTGCTCAAGCGCGATGCTCGAGTCTCCTCCCCGCACATATGTTGGCTGCTACGCAGCCAATAAACGTGCGGGTAAGTACTACTACTAACTGTAATGCCGTAGCCATGTTGGTTACTGGCATTACAGTGATTGGCTGGCCGAACGCGTGAATGGGTGCTATATAGCACCCAATGACACGTGTTCGGCTCAGTCTTAGTCAGGGATAGCTGTGCTGAAGAAGGCACAGATAGTGTAGGGAGTGAAATAGTAATATTTTAGGGAAAAAACTTGCTAGAGACCCAAAAGTCCTTTTTAGGACTATTACAATATAGCAATAACAAATGACAAGACAGGTGCACACTGTGGTCTTACTAAGCCCTCAAACTGATGTTAAAATTGAGAGATTAGTTAACATATCCTGCTGTGGAAGACATGTGTAAGCCCGAGCACCACGCCAAGGTTTCTCAAGTAGCTCGGGACCTAACACTCACTTCGCCAGTGGGCAAAATTACAGGAATGTATAGGCCGACTCGCAGCAGACTCCCCAGTTACCTCCAGCATGTAACCATGCCTAAAATTGGAGGAGGGAGGAGACGGTGAGCCCCACCCAAGACAAGGTGGCATGAAGCAGGAGGTGTTCAACCCAAAAATGCAGTTGTGCATATATATATACAGGGGAGCAGATCCTGCACTTGTGGCCTGTTGCTAATGGCGATCCCCAGCAAAAATGCATACGGTGGAGGATGCCCGCAGTGGGCCACAAGTACCACAATAGACATCCTACACGAGATGGCAATTGTTTGGATGTGATAAATAATATAACAATATAGCAATAACAAATGACAAGACAGGTGCACAGTGTGGTCTTACTAAGCCCTCAAACTGATGTTAAAAATGAGAGATTAGTCAACATATCCTGCTGTGGAGGACATGTCTAAGCCCGAACACCATGCCAAGGTTTCTCAAGTACCTCAGGACTTAACACTCACCTACCTGTGCCGTATGGGCAATACCAGGGGCCAGTGGGCAAAATTACAGGATTGTATAGGCCGACTCACAGCAGACTCCCCAGTTACCCCCAGCATGTAACCATGTCTGCAATGGGAGGAGGGAGAAGGCTGTGATCCCCACCCAAGACTGGCTGATATGGCCCAGGCCTCACAGCTGCACCTTAATGTAGCCTGTGGATGGAAATCAGGCTACATTTACATAGGAGTTTATACACCTCCAAAAATTATATATACAAAACAACTGAAAGGTGGCATGAAGCAGGATGTGCTCAACCCAAAAATGCAGTTGTGCATATATATACAGGGGAGCAGATCCTGCACTTGTGACCCGTTGCTAATGGCGATCCCCAGCAAAAATGCATACGGTGGAGGATGCCCGCAGTGGAACACAAGTACCACAATAGACATCCTACACAAGATGGCAATAGTGGAGTTGTGATACACAATGTAACAATCAGGGCCGGCGCCACCGTTAGGCGAACTAGGCGTTCGCCTAGGGCGCTGGCCTGCTGGGGGCGCCCTGGTGGGCTTCACCTGTCTGGGGCTGCAGCGCTGGGCGAGCGGCTCTTGAGCCAACCCCAGTGCCATTACAGGGGGGCCAGGAGGTGGAGGTCCTTCTTAAATATGGCAGAGCAGGTACCTGCTTGCACTGATAGCAGGTGACTGCTCTGCCAGTAAATTACCGGAGGAGAGGAGGCGGGCAGCAAGGGAGGCTATTCTAGCATCTCCCCACTCCTCCCTCGCACGCCCTCTGTGATGCCGGGAGCCGGAATATGACGTCATTCCGGCCCCGGCGTACTAAACGGCGCGCTAGAGGACTGAGGAACTGCACCACACTGGACCCCAGGGAAGTGAGTGTTTAAGTGTTTGACTGAGTGAGTGTCTGCCTGTGTGTGTCTGTCAGTGAGTGGGTGTATGTATGTCAGTAAATTTCTGTGTGTCTGTCATTGAGTGTCTGTGTGTGTGTGTCAGTGAGTGAGTGTTTGTCATTGAGTGTGTGTTTGTCTGCCAGCGAGTATCTGAATGATTGTATGTCTGTCAGAGAGTTTGTGTGTATCAGTGAGTGAGTGTGTGTCTGTCAATGAGTGTATGTGTCTGTCAGTGAGTGTATGTGTCTTTCAGTCAGTGAATGTGTGTTTCTGTCAGTGAGTGTCTGTGTACGTCATTCAGTGAGTGTGTGTGTCTGTCAGTGAGTGTCTGGGTACGTCATTCAGTGAGTGTATGTGTGTCTGTCAGTGAGTGCATGTGTATATGTCAGTGAGTTTCTGTGTACGTCATTCAGTGAGTGTGTGTGTGTCTGTCAGTGAGTGTCTGCGTACGTCATTCAGTGAGTGTCTGTGTACGTCATTCAGTGAGTGTGTGTCGTTCATTGAGGGCGTGTCTGTCAGTGAGTGCGTGTGAGTCGTTCAGTGAGTGCGTGTCTGTCAGTGAGTGCGTGTCGTTCAGTGAGTGCGTGTGTGTCGTTCAGTGAGTGCGTGTCTGTCAGTGAGTGCGTGTCTGTCAGTGAGTTTCTGTGTGTCTGTCTGTCAGTGAGTTTCTGTGTGTGTTTGTGTGTGTGTCAGTGAGTGACATGGGGGGGCGGCAAAATGGATCTTTGCTTAGGGCGGCAAAAATCCTTGCACCGGCCCTGGTAACAATATAGCAATAACAAATTACAAGACAGGTACACACTGTGGTCTTACTAAGCCCTCAAACTGATGTGAAAAATAAGAGATTAGTCAACATATCCTTCTGTGGAGGACATGTCTAAGCCCGAGCACCACGCCAAGGTTTCTCAAGTAGCTCGGGACCTAACACTCACCTACCTGTGCCAAATGGGCAATACCAGGGGGCCAGTGGGCAAAATTACAGAAATGTATAGGCCGACTCGCAGCAGACTCCCCAGTTACCTCCAGCATGTATCCAAGCCTGCAATGGGAGGAGGCAGAAGGCTGTGAGCCCCACCCAAGATTGGCTGATATGGCCCAGGCCTCACAGGTGCACCTTAATGTAGCCTGTGGATGGAAAACAGGCTACATTTACATAGGAGTTTATATACCTCCAAAAAATTATATATACAAAACAACTGAAAGGTGGCATGAAGCAGGATGTGCTCAACCTAAAAATGCAGTTGTGCATATATTTACAGGGGAGCAGATCCTGCACTTGTGGCCCGTTGCTAATGGTGATCCCCAGCAAAAATGCTTACGGTGGAGGATGCCCGCAGCGGACCACAAGTACCACAATAGACATCCTACACAAGATGGCAATATCCTACTGTGGAGGACATGTCTAAGCCGAAGCACCATGCCAAGGTTTCTTAAGTAGCTCGGGACCTAACACTCACTCTTTTTAGGACTATTGTTGTATCTGGCAGCAATATAATTATTAGCGCAACCTGCGCTAAATTGTGTGCAATTGTTAGTGCCGCTTCTGATAGTGACACAACCTCTGCTACATCTTTTATTTTACATTTGCCCAGGCTAAATATCAGGCGCAATAGTTTGGCCGCTGGTGACATTACCAGCGCCACATCTCCTGTATATCGTTTGTGCATCCTAAATATCAGTGACATTTATACATTGTAATTTTTATTAGCCGGTGGTGACAGCGACATTACTTGCGCTATACCGTACCTCCTGTATAACGTTTGTGCATCCTTAATATCAGTGACATTTATTCAGTGTAATTTTTTATTAGCCGGTGATGACAGCGACATTACTTGCCCTATACCTCCTGTACAACGTTTGTGCATCCTAAATATCAGGGACATTAAGTCAGTGTCATTTTTTATTAGCCAGTGGTGACAGCGACATTACTTGCACTATAGCTCCTGTTTAACGTTTGTGCATTCTAAATATCAGTGACATTCCTTCAGTGCAATTTTTTATTAGCCGGTGGTGACAGCGACATTACTTGCGCTATACCTCCTGTATAACGTTTGTGGAACCAAAATATCAGTGACATTCATTAAGTGTAATTTTTTATTAGCCGTGGTGACAGCGACATTACTTGCGCTATACCGTACCTCCTGTATAACGTTTGTGCATCCTAAATATCAGTGACATTTATTCAGTGTCATTTTTTATTAGCCAGTGATGACAGCGACATTACTTGCACTATACCTCCTGTACAACGTTTGCACTACCTAAATATCAGGGACATTAAGTCAGTGTCATTTTTTATTAGCCGGTGGTGACAGCAACATTACTTGCTCTATACCTCCTGTATAACGTTTGTGCATTATAAATATCAGTGACATTAATTCAGTGCAATTTTTTATTAGCCGGTGGTGGCAGCAACATTACTTGCGCTATACCTCCTGTATAACGTTTACGGATCCTAAAATTATCTGTGACATTTAGTGTACTTTTTTCATAGACGCTGCGGACAGCGACATTATCTGTGCTATATCTCCTGTTTAACATGTGCGCATCCTGAAAATATCTGTGACATTCTGTGTACTTTATTTGCACATACACTTACAAAACCTGCGCACCTGTACGTGTGACATATTTGCTAGCATATATACCATATAATATGCGCAAGGCGAGCAGTAAGGGACGGGGAAGTGGCCATTCTGCTGATGGTGCACGCAGAGGCCGTGGCCCTGGGTGCGGTGAAACTGCCTGCTGCCAGAGCACAAGAAACACACTCATCCACGATACCTAGCTTGATGTTTCAGTTTGCAGATAATGCTTCCAGTTGGTTAAGCACCACCCTGTCTTACACAAAGTCCATTCTCAGTAGCCAAGAGTCTGGTCAACAGGATACTCACCCTGATACTCCTTCCACCCACCATGGAAAATCTTGGCAAATAAGTGACCCCACACTCGGGTGTTCCGAGCAGCTCTTTTCCTCGCCATTCCTTAATTTGGGCCCCTCAAGAAGCCCGCTTGAAGAGGGATATGAGGAGATCTTGTGCCCTGATTACCATGTTGGACAGGCTTTGTGAGCATCAGAGGGCAGTAGTGGAATACCAGCTGCAACATGGTCATCACCTTTCCAGTCAGCTTCTGCTATTCACAAGCGACGAGTGGGCATTGATGTCTGACCTCTGAGAGGTTTTACGCAACTTTGAGGAATCAACACAGATAGTGAGCGGCAATAATGATATTATCAGCCTAACCATCCCACTTTTGTGTCTACTCAAACACTCGCTGCTCACAGTTAAGGCTGACGCTTTGCATGGGGAAGAGGTGGAAATGGGGTAAGACAGTACACAGGGTAAAAGGCCAGACCACCCTCAGTTCGTCTCCTCAGCGCAAATTGGATGATGATGAGGAGGAGGAGCAGGAGACAGTTGCCTCTGCTACAGAGGGTAGTACCCATGGAGGTTTTATTCCATATGTTCAGCGTGGATGGGTAGAAGAGGAGGAAGAGGATGAAGAGATTGAGAGTCATCCTACTGATGAGGACAGTGAAGTCTTGTCTGTTGGGACTCTGGCACACATGGCTGACTTTATGTTAGCCTGCTTTTCCCATGACCCTCGCGTTGTACGCATTCTGGCCAACACCGATTACTGGTTGTTTACCCTTCTCGACCCCCGCTACAAGGTGAACTTTTCATCTCTCATTCCTGTGGTGGAGAGGACGAGCAAAATGGCACAATACCAGAAGGACCTTGAGGAAAAATTGCTCCAAAAATTTCCAGCTGACAACGCTGGCTGCAGAGTATGTAGTTCCTTGGCCAACCGAGGAGGGGAGACGAGGGGAACACACAGCAGTTCCAACAGAGGCAGGGCAACAGTCTCTAAGACCTGGGGCAGTTTTATGACAACCTACCAGCACCCTCAACCTGATGCACAGCCTAGTGTCACAAAGAGAGAAACATTTTGGGACATGTTAAAAGAGTACGTAGCAGAACGTGTCAGCGTCCTCAGTGATCTCTCTGTGCCTTACAACTATTGTATGTCCAAGCTGGACACGTAGCATTAACTGGCGCTCTATGCCTTGAAGGTTATGGCCTGCCACACCGCCAGTGTTTTGTCATAATAACTGATAAGCGCATCCGCCTGTCAACTGAAAATGCTGACAGGTTGACTCTTAATGAACAAGGCCTGGATTGCCCCTGACTTCTCTACTCCACCAGAGGAAATCGGCTGAACATAAAGGCACTCTAGATGTGGCTTTTATGGTGTATTAAATTCACTGTATTCCCATGCACCCCTTCCACCACTAAAAAGGGTATATAGTTTAATCTCCCTTTTCTCATCGTCCTCCTCCTCCATCATATCAACATGCTTATTAGGCTGCCCTTGCTCCTAATGTTTTAGAGGGTCAGCTCAGCAGCACGCCCTCACCCATAATGTTTAAGAGGTTTACCAGCAGGCCCTCACCCATAATGTTTTTGAGGGTCACCAGCAGGCCCTCACCCATAATGTTTTGGAGGGTCACCAGCAGGCCGTCACCAATACTGTTTTTGAGGGTCACCAGCAGGCCTTCAACGATAATGTTTTTGAGGGTCACCAGCAGGCCCTCACCCATAATGTTTTTGGGGGTCACCAGCAGGCCCTCACCCTTAATGTTTTAGATGGTCAGATCAGCAGCAGGCACTCACCCCTAATGTTTTAGAGGGTCAGCTCAGCAGCAGACCATCACCCCTAATTTTTTAGATGGTCAGCTCTGCAGCAGGCCCTCGCCCATAATTTTTTAGATGGTCAGCTCAGCAGCAGGCCCTCCCCCCTAATGTTTTAGATGGTCAACTCGGCAACAGGACCTTACCCCTAATGTTTTAGATGGTCAACTCGGCAACAGGCCCTCACCCCTAATGTTTTAGAGGG
This sequence comes from Bufotes viridis, assembly GCA_033119425.1. Classification (NCBI taxonomy): domain Eukaryota; kingdom Metazoa; phylum Chordata; class Amphibia; order Anura; family Bufonidae; genus Bufotes; species Bufotes viridis. The sequence goes on from JAKVIS010001913.1 coordinate 27,062, forward strand.
TCAGCTCTGCAGCAGGCCCTCGCCCATAACGTTTTAGATGGTCAGCTCGGCAGCAGGCCCTCGCCCTTAATGTTTTAGATGGTCAGATCAGCAGCAGGCCCTCATCCCTAATGTTTTAGAGGGTCACCAGCAGGCCGTCAAACATAACGTCACGGGTGTGCATGATGCCCTCCCTTCCTTATGTGTAATAAAGGGTGTATTGTAGTGTCGGTTCCTTGTAATTTTTGGCAGCCCTTTCACTTACTGCACAGGCTTTATGAGTGAAGGAGTCCCACTACCTGAAGAATTGTACCACAATGTGAATGAGGCCCTTCTTTTATGTGATATACAGGTTGTATCGGAGTGCCTCTCCCTTGTAATTTTGGGCAGCACTTGCACTTTATATACAAGTAAATATACAGAAAAGAATGTTTCCTAACAATTTTTCCTCTACAAACGATTTTATCTTTGGTTTTGTGCGTATTATTGTCAGTCTATAAAAGTGGCGTACTACTCAGACAACATCGTTCCCAGCAGCGACATGGGAGTCCAAGATGCATCCAGGCATCTTCCCCATGCTGTTCCCGAACCATT
>JAKVIS010001914.1:0-27494 GCA_033119425.1 Bufotes viridis
TGTGAAATTCAAATCCTTGTATTTCGATAGAAATCTAATCGCAATGAAGAGTGGAGTTTTGTAAAAAAACAACAAACAATTTAACGAAAGTGAGAGAACACAAGAATTCAAAAGGTAGGTCCCACCGAGATTTGAACTCGGATCGCTGGATTCAGAGTCCAGAGTGCTAACCATTACACCATGGAACCCTTCAGATAAGGTTTTTGGATGATGGACATCCATGGCTTGTCAAATTAACGTTGTTAGGACCTACTTGTGGAGACCAAAACAATGTCTAATTACTCTTAGCGCACAGGCTAATATTCTAGAATACAATTCAATCCAGTGACTGAAGTTGACATCTCCTCTAATTGGGAATTTAACTTTCCGTCTTTTCTTCTTCATCAGGCCTAGGCTGCCATAATAAATTCTCCTCACCATGACAGAACACAAGAATTCAAAAAGTTAGGTCCCACCGAGATTTGAAGTAGAATCGCTGGCTTCAGAGTCCAGAGTGCTAACCATTACACCATGGAACCCTTCAGATAAGGTTTTTGATGATGGACATCCACGGCTTGTCAAATTGAACGTTGTTAGGACCTACTTGTGGAGACCGAAACAATGTCTATTTACTCTTGGCGCACAGGCTAATATTCTAGAATACAATTCAATCCAGTGAGTGAAGTTGACATCTCCTCTAATTGGAGAATTTAACTTTCCGTCATTTCTTCATCATCAGGCCCAGGCTGCCATAATAACTTCTCCTCACCATGACAAATCTCTGCAGAGTTTGCTGAGTAGAGGTGATCTTTAGCACCTTGCTTTTCCAGCTCCCTCCCATACTATTCTACCCCCTCTCCTCAAACCTCAGACCCTGCCTCCCCTTTAAAAGTACTTCCTACTCCTTTCCCCAGCCTATAGCTGCCCCAGATGCCCACATTCGTTTACTTGCTATGTTGTAAAGTACTCCCCGAATACTGTACTCCACTCAGAAAATAATAGTGTTTTAACTATAGCTACTCAAAAAGTAATAGTTGTATACAGTATGCCAGAAGGTTTTCCATATATGAATCTTTCCAGTGTGTGCCCTACATAGTAATTTTGTCCCCTTAGTGGCATGAAGACAGTAATAGTGTCCTCTTTATGCCTCCACATCGGTGTCTAGCAAAAGTTGAGTGACTTTCCCTTTAAAACTTTAAATGAGCCCCAATTAGCTACATAAACACTAATTGGTATTATGGCTGGTTCTATGTATGTACTATGGCTAATGCTATGTATGTACCATAGATGGGACTGTTAGCACTTTTATTTTATACAATTGGTTACTAGGAGATTCCTTCCAACCAATTGGCTACTCTCACAGGGTAGACCTAAATTATGTAGCCTAAATCAAGCCTCCTCCGCCTAAAGTACCTGGCTTAGCTGCACTAGCATAGGAGGGGAGAAAACTTGGCTGCAGCCCAAAAAAAGAATACAGCGATTTTCTATTTAATTTGTCATGGTCTACAGTTGTGATATAAGATAAAAGAAAAATAAGGAGATTATGTTAGGTTTTGTTGGTTGTTGTTTTTTGGGTTTGGAGTCTGTGCTATGTGTTCCTTTAATTGATTAGTAAATTGAGACCTGGTGCAAGACCTCCTTTACCTTCTGTCACTTATCGTAGGAAGATGAACTGAGGCTCTTGGTACCACTTACCAAAGTAATCTTTATGTGGCTTTCATTTTAAAGTTTGTCTAATCTCTAGATATTGACTGTCCAAAACAGGTGTGATCTGCAACATGGAAAAGGGTTTTTGCTCCTTGAAGGCTAGAGGGGCTGCATAGGGGTAGGGTGATTGTCCACTCACCAACCAGGATGCTAGAAGCAGCTATCACAGCATCTTTGGAACAAGTCTGCCAGGGTGGCCCACCCTGGGAGAAGCTTGGTAGAGTTGCTGTGATGGCCGAGTGGTTAAGGCGTTGGACTTGAAATCCAATGGGGTTTCCCGCACAGGTTCAAATCCTGTTCACAGCGATGACTATCTCTGTTTATCCTTTAATAAAAGGGGCATTGTCAAGCTTATGCATCCTTTGCATTTAGGATGCATTCAGTGTTCAATATTTCAGCATTTAGTGAGCTGGTTAAATGTGAAGCAAATAGTTATGTCTTTTCCCATTGTGAAATTCAAATCCTTGTATTTCGATAGAAATCTAATCGCAATGAAGAGTGGAGTTTTGTAAAAAAACAACAAACAATTTAACGAAAGTGAGAGAACACAAGAATTCAAAAGGTAGGTCCCACCGAGATTTGAACTCGGATCGCTGGATTCAGAGTCCAGAGTGCTAACCATTACACCATGGAACCCTTCAGATAAGGTTTTTGGATGATGGACATCCATGGCTTGTCAAATTAACGTTGTTAGGACCTACTTGTGGAGACCAAAACAATGTCTAATTACTCTTAGCGCACAGGCTAATATTCTAGAATACAATTCAATCCAGTGACTGAAGTTGACATCTCCTCTAATTGGGGAATTTAACTTTCCGTCTTTTCTTCTTCATCAGGCCTAGGCTGCCATAATAAATTCTCCTCACCATGACAGAACACAAGAATTCAAAAAGTTAGGTCCCACCGAGATTTGAAGTAGAATCGCTGGCTTCAGAGTCCAGAGTGCTAACCATTACACCATGGAACCCTTCAGATAAGGTTTTTTGATGATGGACATCCACGGCTTGTCAAATTGAACGTTGTTAGGACCTACTTGTGGAGACCGAAACAATGTCTATTTACTCTTGGCGCACAGGCTAATATTCTAGAATACAATTCAATCCAGTGAGTGAAGTTGACATCTCCTCTAATTGGAGAATTTAACTTTCCGTCATTTCTTCATCATCAGGCCCAGGCTGCCATAATAACTTCTCCTCACCATGACAAATCTCTGCAGAGTTTGCTGAGTAGAGGTGATCTTTAGCACCTTGCTTTTCCAGCTCCCTCCCATACTATTCTACCCCCTCTCCTCAAACCTCAGACCCTGCCTCCCCTTTAAAAGTACTTCCTACTCCTTTCCCCAGCCTATAGCTGCCCCAGATGCCCACATTCGTTTACTTGCTATGTTGTAAAGTACTCCCCGAATACTGTACTCCACTCAGAAAATAATAGTGTTTTAACTATAGCTACTCAAAAAGTAATAGTTGTATACAGTATGCCAGAAGGTTTTCCATATATGAATCTTTCCAGTGTGTGCCCTACATAGTAATTTTGTCCCCTTAGTGGCATGAAGACAGTAATAGTGTCCTCTTTATGCCTCCACATCGGTGTCTAGCAAAAGTTGAGTGACTTTCCCTTTAAAACTTTAAATGAGCCCCAATTAGCTACATAAACACTAATTGGTATTATGGCTGGTTCTATGTATGTACTATGGCTAATGCTATGTATGTACCATAGATGGGACTGTTAGCACTTTTATTTTATACAATTGGTTACTAGGAGATTCCTTCCAACCAATTGGCTACTCTCACAGGGTAGACCTAAATTATGTAGCCTAAATCAAGCCTCCTCCGCCTAAAGTACCTGGCTTAGCTGCACTAGCATAGGAGGGGAGAAAACTTGGCTGCAGCCCAAAAAAGAATACAGCGATTTTCTATTTAATTTGTCATGGTCTACAGTTGTGATATAAGATAAAAGAAAAATAAGGAGATTATGTTAGGTTTTGTTGGTTGTTGTTTTTGGGTTTGGAGTCTGTGCTATGTGTTCCTTTAATTGATTAGTAAATTGAGACCTGGTGCAAGACCTCCTTTACCTTCTGTCACTTATCGTAGGAAGATGAACTGAGGCTCTTGGTACCACTTACCAAAGTAATCTTTATGTGGCTTTCATTTTAAAGTTTGTCTAATCTCTAGATATTGACTGTCCAAAACAGGTGTGATCTGCAACATGGAAAAGGGTTTTTGCTCCTTGAAGGCTAGAGGGGCTGCATAGGGGTAGGGTGATTGTCCACTCACCAACCAGGATGCTAGAAGCAGCTATCACAGCATCTTTGGAACAAGTCTGCCAGGGTGGCCCACCCTGGTAGAAGCTTGGTAGAGTTGCTGTGATGGCCGAGTGGTTAAGGTGTTGGACTTGAAATCCAATGGGGTTTCCCCGCACAGGTTCAAATCCTGTTCACAGCGATGACTATCTCTGTTTATCCTTTAATAAAAAGGCGCATTGTCAAGCTTATGCATCCTTTGCATTTAGGATGCATTCAGTGTTGAATATTTCAGCATTTAGTGAGCTGGTTAAATGTGAAGCAAATAGTTATGTCTTTTCCCATTGTGAAATTCAAATCCTTGTATTTCGATAGAAATCTAATCGCAATGAAGAGTGGAGTTTTGTAAAAAAACAACAAACAATTTAACGAAAGTGAGAGAACACAAGAATTCAAAAGGTAGGTCCCACCGAGATTTGAACTCGGATCACTGGATTCAGAGTCCAGAGTGCTAACTATTACACCATGGAACCCTTCGGATAAGGTTTTTGGATGATGGACATCCATGGCTTGTCAAATTAACGTTGTTAGGACCTACTTGTGGAGACCAAAACAATGTCTAATTACTCTTAGCGCACAGGCTAATATTCTAGAATACAATTCAATCCAGTGACTGAAGTTGACATCTCCTCTAATTGGGGAATTTAACTTTCCGTCTTTTCTTCTTCATCAGGCCTAGGCTGCCATAATAAATTCTCCTCACCATGACAGAACACAAGAATTCAAAAAGTTAGGTCCCACCGAGATTTGAAGTAGAATCGCTGGCTTCAGAGTCCAGAGTGCTAACCATTACACCATGGAACCCTTCAGATAAGGTTTTTTGATGATGGACATCCACGGCTTGTCAAATTGAACGTTGTTAGGACCTACTTGTGGAGACCGAAACAATGTCTATTTACTCTTGGCGCACAGGCTAATATTCTAGAATACAATTCAATCCAGTGAGTGAAGTTGACATCTCCTCTAATTGGAGAATTTAACTTTCCGTCATTTCTTCATCATCAGGCCCAGGCTGCCATAATAACTTCTCCTCACCATGACAAATCTCTGCAGAGTTTGCTGAGTAGAGGTGATCTTTAGCACCTTGCTTTTCCAGCTCCCTCCCATACTATTCTACCCCCTCTCCTCAAACCTCAGACCCTGCCTCCCCTTTAAAAGTACTTCCTACTCCTTTCCCCAGCCTATAGCTGCCCCAGATGCCCACATTCGTTTACTTGCTATGTTGTAAAGTACTCCCCGAATACTGTACTCCACTCAGAAAATAATAGTGTTTTAACTATAGCTACTCAAAAAGTAATAGTTGTATACAGTATGCCAGAAGGTTTTCCATATATGAATCTTTCCAGTGTGTGCCCTACATAGTAATTTTGTCCCCTTAGTGGCATGAAGACAGTAATAGTGTCCTCTTTATGCCTCCACATCGGTGTCTAGCAAAAGTTGAGTGACTTTCCCTTTAAAACTTTAAATGAGCCCCAATTAGCTACATAAACACTAATTGGTATTATGGCTGGTTCTATGTATGTACTATGGCTAATGCTATGTATGTACCATAGATGGGACTGTTAGCACTTTTATTTTATACAATTGGTTACTAGGAGATTCCTTCCAACCAATTGGCTACTCTCACAGGGTAGACCTAAATTATGTAGCCTAAATCAAGCCTCCTCCGCCTAAAGTACCTGGCTTAGCTGCACTAGCATAGGAGGGGAGAAAACTTGGCTGCAGCCCAAAAAAAGAATACAGCGATTTTCTATTTAATTTGTCATGGTCTACAGTTGTGATATAAGATAAAAGAAAAATAAGGAGATTATGTTAGGTTTTGTTGGTTGTTGTTTTTGGGTTTGGAGTCTGTGCTATGTGTTCCTTTAATTGATTAGTAAATTGAGACCTGGTGCAAGACCTCCTTTACCTTCTGTCACTTATCGTAGGAAGATGAACTGAGGCTCTTGGTACCACTTACCAAAGTAATCTTTATGTGGCTTTCATTTTAAAGTTTGTCTAATCTCTAGATATTGACTGTCCAAAACAGGTGTGATCTGCAACATGGAAAAGGGTTTTTGCTCCTTGAAGGCTAGAGGGGCTGCATAGGGGTAGGGTGATTGTCCACTCACCAACCAGGATGCTAGAAGCAGCTATCACAGCATCTTTGGAACAAGTCTGCCAGGGTGGCCCACCCTGGGAGAAGCTTGGTAGAGTTGCTGTGATGGCCGAGTGGTTAAGGCGTTGGACTTGAAATCCAATGGGGTTTCCCGCACAGGTTCAAATCCTGTTCACAGCGATGACTATCTCTGTTTATCCTTTAATAAAAAGGGGCATTGTCAAGCTTATGCATCCTTTGCATTTAGGATGCATTCAGTGTTCAATATTTCAGCATTTAGTGAGCTGGTTAAATGTGAAGCAAATAGTTATGTCTTTTCCCATTGTGAAATTCAAATCCTTGTATTTCGATAGAAATCTAATCGCAATGAAGAGTGGAGTTTTGTAAAAAAACAACAAACAATTTAACGAAAGTGAGAGAACACAAGAATTCAAAAGGTAGGTCCCACCGAGATTTGAACTCGGATCGCTGGATTCAGAGTCCAGAGTGCTAACCATTACACCATGGAACCCTTCAGATAAGGTTTTTGGATGATGGACATCCATGGCTTGTCAAATTAACGTTGTTAGGACCTACTTGTGGAGACCAAAACAATGTCTAATTACTCTTAGCGCACAGGCTAATATTCTAGAATACAATTCAATCCAGTGACTGAAGTTGACATCTCCTCTAATTGGGGAATTTAACTTTCCGTCTTTTCTTCTTCATCAGGCCTAGGCTGCCATAATAAATTCTCCTCACCATGACAGAACACAAGAATTCAAAAAGTTAGGTCCCACCGAGATTTGAAGTAGAATCGCTGGCTTCAGAGTCCAGAGTGCTAACCATTACACCATGGAACCCTTCAGATAAGGTTTTTTGATGATGGACATCCACGGCTTGTCAAATTGAACGTTGTTAGGACCTACTTGTGGAGACCGAAACAATGTCTATTTACTCTTGGCGCACAGGCTAATATTCTAGAATACAATTCAATCCAGTGAGTGAAGTTGACATCTCCTCTAATTGGAGAATTTAACTTTCCGTCATTTCTTCATCATCAGGCCCAGGCTGCCATAATAACTTCTCCTCACCATGACAAATCTCTGCAGAGTTTGCTGAGTAGAGGTGATCTTTAGCACCTTGCTTTTCCAGCTCCCTCCCATACTATTCTACCCCCTCTCCTCAAACCTCAGACCCTGCCTCCCCTTTAAAAGTACTTCCTACTCCTTTCCCCAGCCTATAGCTGCCCCAGATGCCCACATTCGTTTACTTGCTATGTTGTAAAGTACTCCCCGAATACTGTACTCCACTCAGAAAATAATAGTGTTTTAACTATAGCTACTCAAAAAGTAATAGTTGTATACAGTATGCCAGAAGGTTTTCCATATATGAATCTTTCCAGTGTGTGCCCTACATAGTAATTTTGTCCCCTTAGTGGCATGAAGACAGTAATAGTGTCCTCTTTATGCCTCCACATCGGTGTCTAGCAAAAGTTGAGTGACTTTCCCTTTAAAACTTTAAATGAGCCCCAATTAGCTACATAAACACTAATTGGTATTATGGCTGGTTCTATGTATGTACTATGGCTAATGCTATGTATGTACCATAGATGGGACTGTTAGCACTTTTATTTTATACAATTGGTTACTAGGAGATTCCTTCCAACCAATTGGCTACTCTCACAGGGTAGACCTAAATTATGTAGCCTAAATCAAGCCTCCTCCGCCTAAAGTACCTGGCTTAGCTGCACTAGCATAGGAGGGGAGAAAACTTGGCTGCAGCCCAAAAAAAGAATACAGCGATTTTCTATTTAATTTGTCATGGTCTACAGTTGTGATATAAGATAAAAGAAAAATAAGGAGATTATGTTAGGTTTTGTTGGTTGTTGTTTTTGGGTTTGGAGTCTGTGCTATGTGTTCCTTTAATTGATTAGTAAATTGAGACCTGGTGCAAGACCTCCTTTACCTTCTGTCACTTATCGTAGGAAGATGAACTGAGGCTCTTGGTACCACTTACCAAAGTAATCTTTATGTGGCTTTCATTTTAAAGTTTGTCTAATCTCTAGATATTGACTGTCCAAAACAGGTGTGATCTGCAACATGGAAAAGGGTTTTTGCTCCTTGAAGGCTAGAGGGGCTGCATAGGGGTAGGGTGATTGTCCACTCACCAACCAGGATGCTAGAAGCAGCTATCACAGCATCTTTGGAACAAGTCTGCCAGGGTGGCCCACCCTGGGAGAAGCTTGGTAGAGTTGCTGTGATGGCCGAGTGGTTAAGGCGTTGGACTTGAAATCCAATGGGGTTTCCCGCACAGGTTCAAATCCTGTTCACAGCGATGACTATCTCTGTTTATCCTTTAATAAAAGGGGCATTGTCAAGCTTATGCATCCTTTGCATTTAGGATGCATTCAGTGTTCAATATTTCAGCATTTAGTGAGCTGGTTAAATGTGAAGCAAATAGTTATGTCTTTTCCCATTGTGAAATTCAAATCCTTGTATTTCGATAGAAATCTAATCGCAATGAAGAGTGGAGTTTTGTAAAAAAAACAACAAACAATTTAACGAAAGTGAGAGAACACAAGAATTCAAAAGGTAGGTCCCACCGAGATTTGAACTCGGATCGCTGGATTCAGAGTCCAGAGTGCTAACCATTACACCATGGAACCCTTCAGATAAGGTTTTTGGATGATGGACATCCATGGCTTGTCAAATTAACGTTGTTAGGACCTACTTGTGGAGACCAAAACAATGTCTAATTACTCTTAGCGCACAGGCTAATATTCTAGAATACAATTCAATCCAGTGACTGAAGTTGACATCTCCTCTAATTGGGGAATTTAACTTTCCGTCTTTTCTTCTTCATCAGGCCTAGGCTGCCATAATAAATTCTCCTCACCATGACAGAACACAAGAATTCAAAAAGTTAGGTCCCACCGAGATTTGAAGTAGAATCGCTGGCTTCAGAGTCCAGAGTGCTAACCATTACACCATGGAACCCTTCAGATAAGGTTTTTTGATGATGGACATCCACGGCTTGTCAAATTGAACGTTGTTAGGACCTACTTGTGGAGACCGAAACAATGTCTATTTACTCTTGGCGCACAGGCTAATATTCTAGAATACAATTCAATCCAGTGAGTGAAGTTGACATCTCCTCTAATTGGAGAATTTAACTTTCCGTCATTTCTTCATCATCAGGCCCAGGCTGCCATAATAACTTCTCCTCACCATGACAAATCTCTGCAGAGTTTGCTGAGTAGAGGTGATCTTTAGCACCTTGCTTTTCCAGCTCCCTCCCATACTATTCTACCCCCTCTCCTCAAACCTCAGACCCTGCCTCCCCTTTAAAAGTACTTCCTACTCCTTTCCCCAGCCTATAGCTGCCCCAGATGCCCACATTCGTTTACTTGCTATGTTGTAAAGTACTCCCCGAATACTGTACTCCACTCAGAAAATAATAGTGTTTTAACTATAGCTACTCAAAAAGTAATAGTTGTATACAGTATGCCAGAAGGTTTTCCATATATGAATCTTTCCAGTGTGTGCCCTACATAGTAATTTTGTCCCCTTAGTGGCATGAAGACAGTAATAGTGTCCTCTTTATGCCTCCACATCGGTGTCTAGCAAAAGTTGAGTGACTTTCCCTTTAAAACTTTAAATGAGCCCCAATTAGCTACATAAACACTAATTGGTATTATGGCTGGTTCTATGTATGTACTATGGCTAATGCTATGTATGTACCATAGATGGGACTGTTAGCACTTTTATTTTATACAATTGGTTACTAGGAGATTCCTTCCAACCAATTGGCTACTCTCACAGGGTAGACCTAAATTATGTAGCCTAAATCAAGCCTCCTCCGCCTAAAGTACCTGGCTTAGCTGCACTAGCATAGGAGGGGAGAAAACTTGGCTGCAGCCCAAAAAAAGAATACAGCGATTTTCTATTTAATTTGTCATGGTCTACAGTTGTGATATAAGATAAAAGAAAAATAAGGAGATTATGTTAGGTTTTGTTGGTTGTTGTTTTTGGGTTTGGAGTCTGTGCTATGTGTTCCTTTAATTGATTAGTAAATTGAGACCTGGTGCAAGACCTCCTTTACCTTCTGTCACTTATCGTAGGAAGATGAACTGAGGCTCTTGGTACCACTTACCAAAGTAATCTTTATGTGGCTTTCATTTTAAAGTTTGTCTAATCTCTAGATATTGACTGTCCAAAACAGGTGTGATCTGCAACATGGAAAAGGGTTTTTGCTCCTTGAAGGCTAGAGGGGCTGCATAGGGGTAGGGTGATTGTCCACTCACCAACCAGGATGCTAGAAGCAGCTATCACAGCATCTTTGGAACAAGTCTGCCAGGGTGGCCCACCCTGGGAGAAGCTTGGTAGAGTTGCTGTGATGGCCGAGTGGTTAAGGCGTTGGACTTGAAATCCAATGGGGTTTCCCGCACAGGTTCAAATCCTGTTCACAGCGATGACTATCTCTGTTTATCCTTTAATAAAAAGGGGCATTGTCAAGCTTATGCATCCTTTGCATTTAGGATGCATTCAGTGTTCAATATTTCAGCATTTAGTGAGCTGGTTAAATGTGAAGCAAATAGTTATGTCTTTTCCCATTGTGAAATTCAAATCCTTGTATTTCGATAGAAATCTAATCGCAATGAAGAGTGGAGTTTTGTAAAAAAAACAACAAACAATTTAACGAAAGTGAGAGAACACAAGAATTCAAAAGGTAGGTCCCACCGAGATTTGAACTCGGATCGCTGGATTCAGAGTCCAGAGTGCTAACCATTACACCATGGAACCCTTCAGATAAGGTTTTTGGATGATGGACATCCATGGCTTGTCAAATTAACGTTGTTAGGACCTACTTGTGGAGACCAAAACAATGTCTAATTACTCTTAGCGCACAGGCTAATATTCTAGAATACAATTCAATCCAGTGACTGAAGTTGACATCTCCTCTAATTGGGGAATTTAACTTTCCGTCTTTTCTTCTTCATCAGGCCTAGGCTGCCATAATAAATTCTCCTCACCATGACAGAACACAAGAATTCAAAAGTTAGGTCCCACCGAGATTTGAAGTAGAATCGCTGGCTTCAGAGTCCAGAGTGCTAACCATTACACCATGGAACCCTTCAGATAAGGTTTTTGATGATGGACATCCACGGCTTGTCAAATTGAACGTTGTTAGGACCTACTTGTGGAGACCGAAACAATGTCTATTTACTCTTGGCGCACAGGCTAATATTCTAGAATACAATTCAATCCAGTGAGTGAAGTTGACATCTCCTCTAATTGGAGAATTTAACTTTCCGTCATTTCTTCATCATCAGGCCCAGGCTGCCATAATAACTTCTCCTCACCATGACAAATCTCTGCAGAGTTTGCTGAGTAGAGGTGATCTTTAGCACCTTGCTTTTCCAGCTCCCTCCCATACTATTCTACCCCTCTCCTCAAACCTCAGACCCTGCCTCCCCTTTAAAAGTACTTCCTACTCCTTTCCCCAGCCTATAGCTGCCCCAGATGCCCACATTCGTTTACTTGCTATGTTGTAAAGTACTCCCCGAATACTGTACTCCACTCAGAAAATAATAGTGTTTTAACTATAGCTACTCAAAAAGTAATAGTTGTATACAGTATGCCAGAAGGTTTTCCATATATGAATCTTTCCAGTGTGTGCCCTACATAGTAATTTTGTCCCCTTAGTGGCATGAAGACAGTAATAGTGTCCTCTTTATGCCTCCACATCGGTGTCTAGCAAAAGTTGAGTGACTTTCCCTTTAAAACTTTAAATGAGCCCCAATTAGCTACATAAACACTAATTGGTATTATGGCTGGTTCTATGTATGTACTATGGCTAATGCTATGTATGTACCATAGATGGGACTGTTAGCACTTTTATTTTATACAATTGGTTACTAGGAGATTCCTTCCAACCAATTGGCTACTCTCACAGGGTAGACCTAAATTATGTAGCCTAAATCAAGCCTCCTCCGCCTAAAGTACCTGGCTTAGCTGCACTAGCATAGGAGGGGAGAAAACTTGGCTGCAGCCCAAAAAAGAATACAGCGATTTTCTATTTAATTTGTCATGGTCTACAGTTGTGATATAAGATAAAAGAAAAATAAGGAGATTATGTTAGGTTTTGTTGGTTGTTGTTTTTGGGTTTGGAGTCTGTGCTATGTGTTCCTTTAATTGATTAGTAAATTGAGACCTGGTGCAAGACCTCCTTTACCTTCTGTCACTTATCGTAGGAAGATGAACTGAGGCTCTTGGTACCACTTACCAAAGTAATCTTTATGTGGCTTTCATTTTAAAGTTTGTCTAATCTCTAGATATTGACTGTCCAAAACAGGTGTGATCTGCAACATGGAAAAGGGTTTTTGCTCCTTGAAGGCTAGAGGGGCTGCATAGGGGTAGGGTGATTGTCCACTCACCAACCAGGATGCTAGAAGCAGCTATCACAGCATCTTTGGAACAAGTCTGCCAGGGTGGCCCACCCTGGGAGAAGCTTGGTAGAGTTGCTGTGATGGCCGAGTGGTTAAGGCGTTGGACTTGAAATCCAATGGGGTTTCCCGCACAGGTTCAAATCCTGTTCACAGCGATGACTATCTCTGTTTATCCTTTAATAAAAAGGGGCATTGTCAAGCTTATGCATCCTTTGCATTTAGGATGCATTCAGTGTTCAATATTTCAGCATTTAGTGAGCTGGTTAAATGTGAAGCAAATAGTTATGTCTTTTCCCATTGTGAAATTCAAATCCTTGTATTTCGATAGAAATCTAATCGCAATGAAGAGTGGAGTTTTGTAAAAAAACAACAAACAATTTAACGAAAGTGAGAGAACACAAGAATTCAAAAGGTAGGTCCCACCGAGATTTGAACTCGGATCGCTGGATTCAGAGTCCAGAGTGCTAACCATTACACCATGGAACCCTTCAGATAAGGTTTTTGGATGATGGACATCCATGGCTTGTCAAATTAACGTTGTTAGGACCTACTTGTGGAGACCAAAACAATGTCTAATTACTCTTAGCGCACAGGCTAATATTCTAGAATACAATTCAATCCAGTGACTGAAGTTGACATCTCCTCTAATTGGGGAATTTAACTTTCCGTCTTTTCTTCTTCATCAGGCCTAGGCTGCCATAATAAATTCTCCTCACCATGACAGAACACAAGAATTCAAAAAGTTAGGTCCCACCGAGATTTGAAGTAGAATCGCTGGCTTCAGAGTCCAGAGTGCTAACCATTACACCATGGAACCCTTCAGATAAGGTTTTTTGATGATGGACATCCACGGCTTGTCAAATTGAGCGTTGTTAGGACCTACTTGTGGAGACCGAAACAATGTCTATTTACTCTTGGCGCACAGGCTAATATTCTAGAATACAATTCAATCCAGTGAGTGAAGTTGACATCTCCTCTAATTGGAGAATTTAACTTTCCGTCATTTCTTCATCATCAGGCCCAGGCTGCCATAATAACTTCTCCTCACCATGACAAATCTCTGCAGAGTTTGCTGAGTAGAGGTGATCTTTAGCACCTTGCTTTTCCAGCTCCCTCCCATACTATTCTACCCCCTCTCCTCAAACCTCAGACCCTGCCTCCCCTTTAAAAGTACTTCCTACTCCTTTCCCCAGCCTATAGCTGCCCCAGATGCCCACATTCGTTTACTTGCTATGTTGTAAAGTACTCCCCCGAATACTGTACTCCACTCAGAAAATAATAGTGTTTTAACTATAGCTACTCAAAAAGTAATAGTTGTATACAGTATGCCAGAAGGTTTTCCATATATGAATCTTTCCAGTGTGTGCCCTACATAGTAATTTTGTCCCCTTAGTGGCATGAAGACAGTAATAGTGTCCTCTTTATGCCTCCACATCGGTGTCTAGCAAAAGTTGAGTGACTTTCCCTTTAAAACTTTAAATGAGCCCCAATTAGCTACATAAACACTAATTGGTATTATGGCTGGTTCTATGTATGTACTATGGCTAATGCTATGTATGTACCATAGATGGGACTGTTAGCACTTTTATTTTATACAATTGGTTACTAGGAGATTCCTTCCAACCAATTGGCTACTCTCACAGGGTAGACCTAAATTATGTAGCCTAAATCAAGCCTCCTCCGCCTAAAGTACCTGGCTTAGCTGCACTAGCATAGGAGGGGAGAAAACTTGGCTGCAGCCCAAAAAAGAATACAGCGATTTTCTATTTAATTTGTCATGGTCTACAGTTGTGATATAAGATAAAAGAAAAATAAGGAGATTATGTTAGGTTTTGTTGGTTGTTGTTTTTGGGTTTGGAGTCTGTGCTATGTGTTCCTTTAATTGATTAGTAAATTGAGACCTGGTGCAAGACCTCCTTTACCTTCTGTCACTTATCGTAGGAAGATGAACTGAGGCTCTTGGTACCACTTACCAAAGTAATCTTTATGTGGCTTTCATTTTAAAGTTTGTCTAATCTCTAGATATTGACTGTCCAAAACAGGTGTGATCTGCAACATGGAAAAGGGTTTTTGCTCCTTGAAGGCTAGAGGGGCTGCATAGGGGTAGGGTGATTGTCCACTCACCAACCAGGATGCTAGAAGCAGCTATCACAGCATCTTTGGAACAAGTCTGCCAGGGTGGCCCACCCTGGGAGAAGCTTGGTAGAGTTGCTGTGATGGCCGAGTGGTTAAGGCGTTGGACTTGAAATCCAATGGGGTTTCCCGCACAGGTTCAAATCCTGTTCACAGCGATGACTATCTCTGTTTATCCTTTAATAAAAAGGGGCATTGTCAAGCTTATGCATCCTTTGCATTTAGGATGCATTCAGTGTTCAATATTTCAGCATTTAGTGAGCTGGTTAAATGTGAAGCAAATAGTTATGTCTTTTCCCATTGTGAAATTCAAATCCTTGTATTTCGATAGAAATCTAATTGCAATGAAGAGTGGAGTTTTGTAAAAAACAACAACAAACAATTTAACGAAAGTGAGAGAACACAAGAATTCAAAAAGGTAGGACCCACCGAGATTTGAAGTAGAATCGCTGGATTCAGAGTCCAGAGTGCTAACCATTACACCATGGAACCCTCCAGATAAAGGTTTTTTGATGATGGACATCCACGGCTTGTCAAATTGAACGTTGTTAGGACCTACTTGTGGAGACCGAAACAATGTCTATTTACTCTTGGCGCACAGGCTAATATTCTAGAATACAATTCAATCCAGTGAGTGAAGTTGACATCTCCTCTAATTGGAGAATTTAACTTTCCGTCATTTCTTCATCATCAGGCCCAGGCTGCCATAATAACTTCTCCTCACCATGACAAAACTCTGCAGAGTTTGCTGAGTAGAGGTGATCCTTAGCACCTTGCTTTTCCAGCTCCCTCCCATACTATTCTACCCCCTCTCCTCAAACCTCAGACCCTGCCTCCCCTTTAAAAGTACTTCCTACTCCTTTCCCCAGCCTATAGCTGCCCCAGATGCCCACATTCGTTTACTTGCTATGTTGTAAAGTACTCCCCCGAATACTGTACTCCACTTAGAAAATAATAGTGTTTTAACTATAGCTACTCAAAAAGTAGTAGTTGTATACAGTATGCCAGAAGGTTTTCCATATATGAATCTTTCCACTGTGTGCCCTACATAGTAATTTTGTCCCCTTAGTGGCATGAAGACAGTAATAGTGTCCTCTTTATGCCTCCACATCGGTGTCTACCAAAAGTTGAGTGACTTTCCCTTTAAAACTTTAAATGAGCCCCAATTAGCTACATAAACACTAATTGGTATTATGGCTGGTTCTATGTATGTACTATGGCTAATGCTATGTATGTACCATAGATGGGACTGTTAGCACTTTTATTTTATACAATTGGTTACTAGGAGATTCCTTCCAACCAATTGGCTACTCTCACAGGGTAGACCTAAATTATGTAGCCTAAATCAAGCCTCCTCCGCCTAAAGTACCTGGCTTAGCTGCACTAGCATAGGAGGGGAGAAAACTTGGCTGCAGCCCAAAAAAAGAATACAGCGATTTTCTATTTAATTTGTCATGGTCTACAGTTGTGATATAAGATAAAAGAAAAATAAGGAGATTATGTTAGGTTTTGTTGGTTGTTGTTTTTTGGGTTTGGAGTCTGTGCTATGTGTTCCTTTAATTGATTAGTAAATTGAGACCTGGTGCAAGACCTCCTTTACCTTCTGTCACTTATCGTAGGAAGATGAACTGAGGCTCTTGGTACCACTTACCAAAGTAATCTTTATGTGGCTTTCATTTTAAAGTTTGTCTAATCTCTAGATATTGACTGTCCAAAACAGGTGTGATCTGCAACATGGAAAAGGGTTTTTGCTCCTTGAAGGCTAGAGGGGCTGCATAGGGGTAGGGTGATTGTCCACTCACCAACCAGGATGCTAGAAGCAGCTATCACAGCATCTTTGGGACAAGTCTGCCATGGTGGCCCACCCTGGGAGAAGCTTGGTAGAGTTGCTGTGATGGCCGAGTGGTTAAGGCGTTGGACTTGAAATCCAATGGGGTTTCCCTGCACAGGTTCAAATCCTGTTCACAGCGATGACTATCTCTGTTTATCCTTTAATAAAAAGGGGCATTGTCAAGCTTATGCATCCTTTGCATTTAGGATGCATTCAGTGTACAATATTTCAGCATTTAGTGAGCTGGTTATATGTGAAGCAAGAGTATTTTCCCATTGTGAAATTCAAATCCTTGTATTTCGAAAAAAATCTAATCGCAATGAAGAGTGGAGTTTTGTAAAAAAAAAAAAAACAAACAATTTAACGAAAGAGAACACAAGAATTCAAAAAAGTAGGACCCACTGAGATTTGAACTCGGATCGCTGGATTCAGAGTCCAGAGTGCTAACCATTACACCATGGAACCCTTCAGATAAGGTTTATGGATGATGGACATCCATGGCTTGTCAAATTAACGTTGTTAGGACCTACTTGTGGAGACCAAAACAATGTCTAATTACTCTTAGCTCACAGGCTAATATTCTAGAATACAATTCAATCCAGTGACTGAAGTTGACATCTCCTCTAATTGGAGAATTTAACTTTCTGTCTTTTCTTCTTCATCAGGCCTAGGCTGCCATAATAAATTCTCCTCACCATGTCAGAACACAAGAATTCAAAAAGTTAGGTCCCACCGAGATTTGAAGTAGAATCGCTGGATTCAGAGTCCAGAGTGCTAAACATTACACCATGGAACCCTCCAGATAAGGTTTTTGATGATGGACATCCACGGCTTGTCAAATTGAACGTTGTTAGGACCTACTTGTGGAGACCGAAACAATGTCTATTTACTCTTGGCGCACAGGCTAATATTCTAGAATACAATTCAATCCAGTGAGTGAAGTTGACATCTCCTCTAATTGGAGAATTTAACTTTCCGTCATTTCTTCATCATCAGGCCCAGGCTGCCATAATAACTTCTCCTCACCATGACAAATCTCTGCAGAGTTTGCTGAGTAGAGGTGATCTTTAGCACCTTGCTTTTCCAGCTCCCTCCCATACTATTCTACCCCTCTCCTCAAACCTCAGACCCTGCCTCCCCTTTAAAAGTACTTCCTACTCCTTTCCCCAGCCTATAGCTGCCCCAGATGCCCACATTCGTTTACTTGCTATGTTGTAAAGTACTCCCCCGAATACTGTACTCCACTCAGAAAATAATAGTGTTTTAACTATAGCTACTCAAAAAGTAATAGTTGTATACAGTATGCCAGAAGGTTTTCCATATATGAATCTTTCCAGTGTGTGCCCTACATAGTAATTTTGTCCCCTTAGTGGCATGAAGACAGTAATAGTGTCCTCTTTATGCCTCCACATCGGTGTCTAGCAAAAGTTGAGTGACTTTCCCTTTAAAACTTTAAATGAGCCCCAATTAGCTACATAAACACTAATTGGTATTATGGCTGGTTCTATGTATGTACTATGGCTAATGCTATGTATGTACCATAGATGGGACTGTTAGCACTTTTATTTTATACAATTGGTTACTAGGAGATTCCTTCCAACCAATTGGCTACTCTCACAGGGTAGACCTAAATTATGTAGCCTAAATCAAGCCTCCTCCGCCTAAAGTACCTGGCTTAGCTGCACTAGCATAGGAGGGGAGAAAACTTGGCTGCAGCCCAAAAAAAGAATACAGCGATTTTCTATTTAATTTGTCATGGTCTACAGTTGTGATATAAGATAAAAGAAAAATAAGGAGATTATGTTAGGTTTTGTTGGTTGTTGTTTTTTGGGTTTGGAGTCTGTGCTATGTGTTCCTTTAATTGATTAGTAAATTGAGACCTGGTGCAAGACCTCCTTTACCTTCTGTCACTTATCGTAGGAAGATGAACTGAGGCTCTTGGTACCACTTACCAAAGTAATCTTTATGTGGCTTTCATTTTAAAGTTTGTCTAATCTCTAGATATTGACTGTCCAAAACAGGTGTGATCTGCAACATGGAAAAGGGTTTTTGCTCCTTGAAGGCTAGAGGGGCTGCATAGGGGTAGGGTGATTGTCCAGTCACCAACCAGGATGCTAGAAGCAGCTATCACAGCATCTTTGGAACAAGTCTGTCAGTGTGGCCCACCCTGCGAGAAGCTTGGTAGAGTTGCTGTGATGGCCGAGTGGTTAAGGCGTTGGACTTGAAATTCAATGGGGTTTCCCCGCACAGGTTCAAATCCTGTTCACAGCGATGGCTATTCCTGTTTATCATTTAATAAAAAGGGGCATTGTCAAGCTTATGCATCCTTTGCATTTAGGATGCATTCAGTGTTCAATATTTCAGCATTTAGTGAGCTGGTTAAATGTGAAGCAAATAGTCTTTTCCCATTGTGAAATTCAAATCCTTGTATTTCGATAGAAATCTAATCGCAATGAAGAGTGGAGTTTTGTAAAAAAAAAACAACAAACAATTTAACGAAAGTGAGAGAACACAAGGATTCAAAAAGGTAGGTCCCACCGAGATTTGAACTCGGATCGCTGGATTCAGAGTCCAGAGTGCTAACCATTACACCATGGAACCCTTCAGATAAGGTTTTTTGATGATGGACATCCACGGCTTGTCAAATTGAACGTTGTTAGGACCTACTTGTGGAGACCGAAACAATGTCTATTTACTCTTGGCGCACAGGCTAATATTCTAGAATACAATTCAATCCAGTGAGTGAAGTTGACATCTCCTCTAATTGGAGAATTTAACTTTCCGTCATTTCTTCATCATCAGGCCCAGGCTGCCATAATAACTTCTCCTCACCATGACAAATCTCTGCAGAGTTTGCTGAGTAGAGGTGATCTTTAGCACCTTGCTTTTCCAGCTCCCTCCCATACTATTCTACCCCCTCTCCTCAAACCTCAGACCCTGCCTCCCCTTTAAAAGTACTTCCTACTCCTTTCCCCAGCCTATAGCTGCCCCAGATGCCCACATTCGTTTACTTGCTATGTTGTAAAGTACTCCCCCGAATACTGTACTCCACTCAGAAAATAATAGTGTTTTAACTATAGCTACTCAAAAAGTAATAGTTGTATACAGTATGCCAGAAGGTTTTCCATATATGAATCTTTCCAGTGTGTGCCCTACATAGTAATTTTGTCCCCTTAGTGGCATGAAGACAGTAATAGTGTCCTCTTTATGCCTCCACATCGGTGTCTAGCAAAAGTTGAGTGACTTTCCCTTTAAAACTTTAAATGAGCCCCAATTAGCTACATAAACACTAATTGGTATTATGGCTGGTTCTATGTATGTACTATGGCTAATGCTATGTATGTACCATAGATGGGACTGTTAGCACTTTTATTTTATACAATTGGTTACTAGGAGATTCCTTCCAACCAATTGGCTACTCTCACAGGGTAGACCTAAATTATGTAGCCTAAATCAAGCCTCCTCCGCCTAAAGTACCTGGCTTAGCTGCACTAGCATAGGAGGGGAGAAAACTTGGCTGCAGCCCAAAAAAAGAATACAGCGATTTTCTATTTAATTTGTCATGGTCTACAGTTGTGATATAAGATAAAAGAAAAATAAGGAGATTATGTTAGGTTTTGTTGGTTGTTGTTTTTGGGTTTGGAGTCTGTGCTATGTGTTCCTTTAATTGATTAGTAAATTGAGACCTGGTGCAAGACCTCCTTTACCTTCTGTCACTTATCGTAGGAAGATGAACTGAGGCTCTTGGTACCACTTACCAAAGTAATCTTTATGTGGCTTTCATTTTAAAGTTTGTCTAATCTCTAGATATTGACTGTCCAAAACAGGTGTGATCTGCAACATGGAAAAGGGTTTTTGCTCCTTGAAGGCTAGAGGGGCTGCATAGGGGTAGGGTGATTGTCCACTCACCAACCAGGATGCTAGAAGCAGCTATCACAGCATCTTTGGAACAAGTCTGCCAGGGTGGCCCACCCTGGGAGAAGCTTGGTAGAGTTGCTGTGATGGCCGAGTGGTTAAGGCGTTGGACTTGAAATCCAATGGGGTTTCCCGCACAGGTTCAAATCCTGTTCACAGCGATGACTATCTCTGTTTATCCTTTAATAAAAAGGGGCATTGTCAAGCTTATGCATCCTTTGCATTTAGGATGCATTCAGTGTTCAATATTTCAGCATTTAGTGAGCTGGTTAAATGTGAAGCAAATAGTTATGTCTTTTCCCATTGTGAAATTCAAATCCTTGTATTTCGATAGAAATCTAATCGCAATGAAGAGTGGAGTTTTGTAAAAAAACAACAAACAATTTAACGAAAGTGAGAGAACACAAGAATTCAAAAAGGTAGGTCCCACCGAGATTTGAACTCGGATCGCTGGATTCAGAGTCCAGAGTGCTAACCATTACACCATGGAACCCTTCAGATAAGGTTTTTGGATGATGGACATCCATGGCTTGTCAAATTAACGTTGTTAGGACCTACTTGTGGAGACCAAAACAATGTCTAATTACTCTTAGCGCACAGGCTAATATTCTAGAATACAATTCAATCCAGTGACTGAAGTTGACATCTCCTCTAATTGGGGAATTTAACTTTCCGTCTTTTCTTCTTCATCAGGCCTAGGCTGCCATAATAAATTCTCCTCACCATGACAGAACACAAGAATTCAAAAAGTTAGGTCCCACCGAGATTTGAAGTAGAATCGCTGGCTTCAGAGTCCAGAGTGCTAACCATTACACCATGGAACCCTTCAGATAAGGTTTTTTGATGATGGACATCCACGGCTTGTCAAATTGAACGTTGTTAGGACCTACTTGTGGAGACCGAAACAATGTCTATTTACTCTTGGCGCACAGGCTAATATTCTAGAATACAATTCAATCCAGTGAGTGAAGTTGACATCTCCTCTAATTGGAGAATTTAACTTTCCGTCATTTCTTCATCATCAGGCCCAGGCTGCCATAATAACTTCTCCTCACCATGACAAATCTCTGCAGAGTTTGCTGAGTAGAGGTGATCTTTAGCACCTTGCTTTTCCAGCTCCCTCCCATACTATTCTACCCCTCTCCTCAAACCTCAGACCCTGCCTCCCCTTTAAAAGTACTTCCTACTCCTTTCCCCAGCCTATAGCTGCCCCAGATGCCCACATTCGTTTACTTGCTATGTTGTAAAGTACTCCCGAATACTGTACTCCACTCAGAAAATAATAGTGTTTTAACTATAGCTACTCAAAAAGTAATAGTTGTATACAGTATGCCAGAAGGTTTTCCATATATGAATCTTTCCAGTGTGTGCCCTACATAGTAATTTTGTCCCCTTAGTGGCATGAAGACAGTAATAGTGTCCTCTTTATGCCTCCACATCGGTGTCTAGCAAAAGTTGAGTGACTTTCCCTTTAAAACTTTAAATGAGCCCCAATTAGCTACATAAACACTAATTGGTATTATGGCTGGTTCTATGTATGTACTATGGCTAATGCTATGTATGTACCATAGATGGGACTGTTAGCACTTTTATTTTATACAATTGGTTACTAGGAGATTCCTTCCAACCAATTGGCTACTCTCACAGGGTAGACCTAAATTATGTAGCCTAAATCAAGCCTCCTCCGCCTAAAGTACCTGGCTTAGCTGCACTAGCATAGGAGGGGAGAAAACTTGGCTGCAGCCCAAAAAAAGAATACAGCGATTTTCTATTTAATTTGTCATGGTCTACAGTTGTGATATAAGATAAAAGAAAAATAAGGAGATTATGTTAGGTTTTGTTGGTTGTTGTTTTTTGGGTTTGGAGTCTGTGCTATGTGTTCCTTTAATTGATTAGTAAATTGAGACCTGGTGCAAGACCTCCTTTACCTTCTGTCACTTATCGTAGGAAGATGAACTGAGGCTCTTGGTACCACTTACCAAAGTAATCTTTATGTGGCTTTCATTTTAAAGTTTGTCTAATCTCTAGATATTGACTGTCCAAAACAGGTGTGATCTGCAACATGGAAAAGGGTTTTTGCTCCTTGAAGGCTATTGGGGCTGCATAGGGGTAGGGTGATTGTCCACTCACCAACCAGGATGCTAGAAGCAGCTATCACAGCATCTTTGAAACAAGTCTGCCAGGGTGGCCCACCCTGGGAGAAGCTTGGTAGAGTTGCTGTGATGGCCGAGTGGTTAAGGCGTTGGGCTTGAAATCCAATGAGGTTTCCCCGCACAGGTTCAAATCCTGTTCACAGCGATGACTATCTCTGTTTATCCTTTAATAAAAAGGGGCATTGTCAAGCTTATGCATCCTTTGCATTTAGGATGCATTCAGTGTTCAATATTTCAGCATTTAGTGAGCTGGTTAAATGTGAAGCAAATAGTTATGTCTTTTCCCATTGTGAAATTCAAATCCTTGTATTTCGATAGAAATCTAATCGCAATGAAGAGTGGAGTTTTGTAAAAAAAAAACAACAAACAATTTAACGAAAGTGAGAGAACACAAGAATTCAAAAAGGTAGGACCCACCGAGATTTGAACTCGGATCGCTGGATTCAGAGTCCAGAGTGCTAACCATTACACCATGGAACCCTTCGGATAAGGTTTTTGGATGATGGACATCCATGGCTTGTCAAATTAACGTTGTTAGGACCTACTTGTGGAGACCAAAACAATGTCTAATTACTCTTAGCGCACAGGCTAATATTCTAGAATACAATTCAATCCAGTGACTGAAGTTGACATCTCCTCTAATTGGGGAATTTAACTTTCTGTCTTTTCTTCTTCATCAGGCCTAGGCTGCCATAATAAATTCTCCTCACCATGACAGAACACAAGAATTCAAAAAGTTAGGTCCCACCGAGATTTGAAGTAGAATCGCTGGATTCAGAGTCCAGAGTGCTAACCATTACACCATGGAACCCTCCAGATAATGTTTTTTGATGATGGACATCCACGGCTTGTCAAATTGAACGTTGTTAGGACCTACTTGTGGAGACCGAAACAATGTCCATTTACTCTTGGCGCACAGGCTAATATTCTAGAATACAATTCAATCCAGTGAGTGAAGTTGACATCTCCTCTAATTGGGGAATTTAACTTTCCGTCATTTCTTCATCATCAGGCCCAGGCTGCCATAATAAATTCTCCTCACCATGACAGAACACAAGAATTCAAAAAGTTAGGTCCCACCGAGATTTGAAGTAGAATCGCTGGATTCAGAGTCCAGAGTGCTAACCATTACACCATGGAACCCTCCAGATAATGTTTTTTGATAATGGACATCCACGGCTTGTCAAATTGAACGTTGTTAGGACCTACTTGTGGAGACCGAAACAATGTCTATTTACTCTTGGCGCACAGGCTAATATTCTAGAATACAATTCAATCCAGTGAGTGAAGTTGACATCTCCTCTAATTGGAGAATTTAACTTTCCGTCATTTCTTCATCATCAGGCCCAGGCTGCCATAATAACTTCTCCTCACCATGACAAATCTCTGCAGAGTTTGCTGAGTAGAGGTGATCCTTAGCACCTTGCTTTTCCAGCTCCCTCCCATACTATTCTACCCCCTCTCCTCAAACCTCAGACCCTGCCTCCCCTTTAAAAGTACTTCCTACTCCTTTCCCCAGCCTATAGCTGCCCCAGATGCCCACATTCGTTTACTTGCTATGTTGTAAAGTACTCCCCCGAATACTGTACTCCACTCAGAAAATAATAGTGTTTTAACTATAGCTACTCAAAAAGTAATAGTTGTATACAGTATGCCAGAAGGTTTTCCATATATGAATCTTTCCAGTGTGTGCCCTACATAGTAATTTTGTCCCCTTAGTGGCATGAAGACAGTAATAGTGTCCTCTTTATGCCTCCACATCGGTGTCTAGCAAAAGTTGAGTGACTTTCCCTTTAAAACTTTAAATGAGCCCCAATTAGCTACATAAACACTAATTGGTATTATGGCTGGTTCTATGTATGTACTATGGCTAATGCTATGTATGTACCATAGATGGGACTGTTAGCACTTTTATTTTATACAATTGGTTACTAGGAGATTCCTTCCAACCAATTGGCTACTCTCACAGGGTAGACCTAAATTATGTAGCCTAAATCAAGCCTCCTCCGCCTAAAGTACCTGGCTTAGCTGCACTAGCATAGGAGGGGAGAAAACTTGGCTGCAGCCCAAAAAAAGAATACAGCGATTTTCTATTTAATTTGTCATGGTCTACAGTTGTGATATAAGATAAAAGAAAAATAAGGAGATTATGTTAGGTTTTGTTGGTTGTTGTTTTTTGGGTTTGGAGTCTGTGCTATGTGTTCCTTTAATTGATTAGTAAATTGAGACCTGGTGCAAGACCTCCTTTACCTTCTGTCACTTATCGTAGGAAGATGAACTGAGGCTCTTGGTACCACTTACCAAAGTAATCTTTATGTGGCTTTCATTTTAAAGTTTGTCTAATCTCTAGATATTGACTGTCCAAAACAGGTGTGATCTGCAACATGGAAAAGGGTTTTTGCTCCTTGAAGGCTAGAGGGGCTGCATAGGGGTAGGGTGATTGTCCACTCACCAACCAGGATGCTAGAAGCAGCTATCACAGCATCTTTGGAACAAGTCTGCCAGGGTGGCCCACCCTGGGAGAAGCTTGGTAGAGTTGCTGTGATGGCCGAGTGGTTAAGGCGTTGGACTTGAAATCCAATGGGGTTTCCCGCACAGGTTCAAATCCTGTTCACAGCGATGACTATCTCTGTTTATCCTTTAATAAAAAGGGGCATTGTCAAGCTTATGCATCCTTTGCATTTAGGATGCATTCAGTGTTCAATATTTCAGCATTTAGTGAGCTGGTTAAATGTGAAGCAAATAGTTATGTCTTTTCCCATTGTGAAATTCAAATCCTTGTATTTCGATAGAAATCTAATCGCAATGAAGAGTGGAGTTTTGTAAAAAAACAACAAACAATTTAACGAAAGTGAGAGAACACAAGAATTCAAAAGGTAGGTCCCACCGAGATTTGAACTCGGATCGCTGGATTCAGAGTCCAGAGTGCTAACCATTACACCATGGAACCCTTCAGATAAGGTTTTTGGATGATGGACATCCATGGCTTGTCAAATTAACGTTGTTAGGACCTACTTGTGGAGACCAAAACAATGTCTAATTACTCTTAGCGCACAGGCTAATATTCTAGAATACAATTCAATCCAGTGACTGAAGTTGACATCTCCTCTAATTGGGGAATTTAACTTTCCGTCTTTTCTTCTTCATCAGGCCTAGGCTGCCATAATAAATTCTCCTCACCATGACAGAACACAAGAATTCAAAAGTTAGGTCCCACCGAGATTTGAAGTAGAATCGCTGGCTTCAGAGTCCAGAGTGCTAACCATTACACCATGGAACCCTTCAGATAAGGTTTTTTGATGATGGACATCCACGGCTTGTCAAATTGAACGTTGTTAGGACCTACTTGTGGAGACCGAAACAATGTCTATTTACTCTTGGCGCACAGGCTAATATTCTAGAATACAATTCAATCCAGTGAGTGAAGTTGACATCTCCTCTAATTGGAGAATTTAACTTTCCGTCATTTCTTCATCATCAGGCCCAGGCTGCCATAATAACTTCTCCTCACCATGACAAATCTCTGCAGAGTTTGCTGAGTAGAGGTGATCTTTAGCACCTTGCTTTTCCAGCTCCCTCCCATACTATTCTACCCCCTCTCCTCAAACCTCAGACCCTGCCTCCCCTTTAAAAGTACTTCCTACTCCTTTCCCCAGCCTATAGCTGCCCCAGATGCCCACATTCGTTTACTTGCTATGTTGTAAAGTACTCCCGAATACTGTACTCCACTCAGAAAATAATAGTGTTTTAACTATAGCTACTCAAAAGTAATAGTTGTATACAGTATGCCAGAAGGTTTTCCATATATGAATCTTTCCAGTGTGTGCCCTACATAGTAATTTTGTCCCCTTAGTGGCATGAAGACAGTAATAGTGTCCTCTTTATGCCTCCACATCGGTGTCTAGCAAAAGTTGAGTGACTTTCCCTTTAAAACTTTAAATGAGCCCCAATTAGCTACATAAACACTAATTGGTATTATGGCTGGTTCTATGTATGTACTATGGCTAATGCTATGTATGTACCATAGATGGGACTGTTAGCACTTTTATTTTATACAATTGGTTACTAGGAGATTCCTTCCAACCAATTGGCTACTCTCACAGGGTAGACCTAAATTATGTAGCCTAAATCAAGCCTCCTCCGCCTAAAGTACCTGGCTTAGCTGCACTAGCATAGGAGGGGAGAAAACTTGGCTGCAGCCCAAAAAAGAATACAGCGATTTTCTATTTAATTTGTCATGGTCTACAGTTGTGATATAAGATAAAAGAAAAATAAGGAGATTATGTTAGGTTTTGTTGGTTGTTGTTTTTTGGGTTTGGAGTCTGTGCTATGTGTTCCTTTAATTGATTAGTAAATTGAGACCTGGTGCAAGACCTCCTTTACCTTCTGTCACTTATCGTAGGAAGATGAACTGAGGCTCTTGGTACCACTTACCAAAGTAATCTTTATGTGGCTTTCATTTTAAAGTTTGTCTAATCTCTAGATATTGACTGTCCAAAACAGGTGTGATCTGCAACATGGAAAAGGGTTTTTGCTCCTTGAAGGCTAGAGGGGCTGCATAGGGGTAGGGTGATTGTCCACTCACCAACCAGGATGCTAGAAGCAGCTATCACAGCATCTTTGGAACAAGTCTGCCAGGGTGGCCCACCCTGGGAGAAGCTTGGTAGAGTTGCTGTGATGGCCGAGTGGTTAAGGCGTTGGACTTGAAATCCAATGGGGTTTCCCGCACAGGTTCAAATCCTGTTCACAGCGATGACTATCTCTGTTTATCCTTTAATAAAAGGGGCATTGTCAAGCTTATGCATCCTTTGCATTTAGGATGCATTCAGTGTTCAATATTTCAGCATTTAGTGAGCTGGTTAAATGTGAAGCAAATAGTTATGTCTTTTCCCATTGTGAAATTCAAATCCCTGTACTTCGATAGAAATCTAATCGCAATGAAGAGTGGA
>JAKVIS010001915.1:0-27954 GCA_033119425.1 Bufotes viridis
CCTAGATGCTTACCTGCGCCGTTGGAGTATCGGAAGGATCTTTTCGGTGGTGTTTGCTACATCTATTTGGAGCAGTGCGGTCCAAGATACAATAAGACTGATTCATGTGAACTTACCCATTTCATTTTCAGACCTGGGATGCAAAAAGGCAACGTACTAGAGACAGATTTTATCTTTCTTTTAATATATATTTATATGTCCATTGATATAAATATATATATATAGTTATGTAACACTGAGGTACACCAATCTCTTATACAAAATATCAATCTTTATTAAATATCATTAAAATACACATTACATACCATAAAAGAGGAGAAACAAGAAAAACATGCGCCAAACAACTTACTACGCCACGGATACGCGGCTATTAGTGGGTCCTAAACCAGCGGTTCACCGGAATGAACCATAGACAGAACAGACCATAAACGTTCGAATAATGACTACCCCATCAGTGTGTGGAACATTACTCAAATCCCAATCTGTCTAATGGTGGAGTGCTCATTCTCTCCTCGGTGCAAATACACTAGCAACTCGTGCCTTACCTCGCCACATACACCCCGTCATGCAAGTAGGCGCACCCTCGACGCGCTGCCGCATACAGCTTCTTCAAGAGGAGAGGTCTAATGGACGTAGTAGGCTACTTTTTATGTCGTCACCTGGCCTATGGGGAACGTTCCCTAATCACATGGCTCTAGGACGTCATAGTGGCGCATCGCTCCTTCCCACGTTATAACTACAGAATAATACATCTTCA
This sequence comes from Bufotes viridis, assembly GCA_033119425.1. Taxonomy (NCBI): domain Eukaryota; kingdom Metazoa; phylum Chordata; class Amphibia; order Anura; family Bufonidae; genus Bufotes; species Bufotes viridis. The sequence continues at coordinate 758 of JAKVIS010001915.1, forward strand.
TTTGACTCCCCGTGGAACTTTAGTGGACGCTTGTCTGTCTTTTTAGATTTTGTTCATGAGTATAGTAATTGTCATGTGGTATTGATTGTCCCTCTAAAATGGCATTTTACCTGGGAGCGGGAGCGCATCGCAGACTGACTATTGAGGCGGCGCTTGCGCTGGACCCTGTTAACACTAAAGCCTCGAGTGACGTCAGTCCACGGAAACAGTCCGAGCTGCCCTCACTGAGGCCAAGGTGGGGCCTGGCGGAAGATGTGTCCGCAGCGATTGTATAGGAGCGATGCGCCACTATGACGTCCTAGAGCCATGTGATTGAGGAACGTTCCCCATAGGCCAGGTGACGACATAAAAAGTAGCCTACTACGTCCATTAGACCTCTCCTCTTGAAAGAAGCTGTGCATGCGGCTTAGCGCGTCGAGGGTGCGCCTACTTGCATGACGGGGTGTATGTGGCCGAGGTAGGCACTGAGTTGCTAGTGTATTTGCACCGGGAGGGAATGAGCACTCCACCATTAGACAGATTGGGATTTGAGTAATGTTCCACACACTGATGGGGTAGTCATTATTCGAGCGTTTATGGTCTGTTCTGTCTATGGTTCATTCCGGTGAACCGCTGGTTTAGGACCCACTAATAGCCACGTATCCGTGGCGTAGCAAGTTGTTTGGCGCATGTTTTTCTTGTTTCTCCTCTTTTATGGTATGTAATGTGTATTTTAATGATATTTAATAAAGATTGATATTTTGTATAAGAGATTGGTGTACCTCAGTGTTACATATTTAAAGTTTTTGGGTACTACCTCGATGAGGTTAAGATCAGATTAGTGTTTGGTTGTTAAATATATATAGTTATAGCAATAGTAGACTGTAGACTTGTATTTGTTTTAATAAATATACTTTATTGTTCAAAATACAGTGTATAGTCATTTATTGTAGTAGTCGCCGGCGTAGTATAACAAATCGCACACAGTTCAGTAATTAGTGTAAGGGCAACCAAGGTAAATTAGTTAGTTTTTATATTAAAGTATAAATAGCCGGAGTCATCAATAGATGACTCGCACCTATTCATGAATATTAATTAGTATTAACCCAAAATATTAATAATTAATACTTCCTTTAACAGTTACCCTTTTGCTCGTCAATGTATATTATCACATATAGTGTACAGGAACATCACTTAAAAGTATTTCTCAACACAAGCATAACAATATAGTTCATAGGAGGTTAAAGTATAACTGTCAAATTTTAATTTTTTTTACTATTGGATTTTGGTGATTAATATTACCTTGTTGGCCCTGTTTTAATTTCTGATTGTTTAATAAATAACCCCTAAAAGCCACCTAAAAGTCCCCAGTATTGGCTATATTTACCTGAGATAAAATCAGGTTGCTATGTTCCTTCCGTCTACCAGATAGAGGACGGAGCACGCTGCGTGCACTGGGAACGGATAGTGAGTCAACATTGTAAGGGAATGTATAAAAAGCCAGGTTCTTCCTGACAGGAGATAACAGTGCTGGGCTGTGTGTATGAACTTCTCCACATGCCTGTGCTTGGCAGACACTCCCTTAGCAGTTCTGGAGAATGTACATATGCCGGCTGCTCAGTGTATAAATGACAGCCTTATCTGATAAGAGGAGAGCTTGTAGAAGGACTACAGGCTTCAGCCAGACCTGGGAACTTCACTGCAAGACCCCCCTATACAGTGCTGGTCTTCACTAACTTCACTGCAGGTGTCCTATGGATTAGCCTCAGGGCTTAGGGCAGCCATTTTAACAGAATAGTGAAATTGCAGTTTTATGCAGACTGGTTGCTAAGGGCTGAATCTTATTAAATAAGGGGTAAGTAAGTCTAATAGTTATTGATTCAGGAATATTATCATATTAGTAACTACATATATGAAAACTGAAATTTGGGTCTAAATGTGACAGTTATCCTTTAAGTAGTAGGCTACTTTCACACTTGCAGTAGTCTTTTCCAGCAGGCTGTTCCGGTGGGGGAATAGCCTGCCAGATCGTGCTACCGCAGGTCCACCATGCTGCCGGAAGTCTGATCTAGCATCATTTACTATATTCACGCTGCAGTTTTGTTCCAGCCACCTCTCGGCTTGTTTGCCGTGCTGCGGCCGGACCCCATTATAGTAAATGGGGCCGAAGCAGACTTCCAGTAGCACGATAGACTTGCAGTACCACTGGAACAGCCTGCCGGACTCTGCTGCCGCCAGTATGATAGTAGTCTTAGGCCCCCTTACAAATGAATTGGTCTACCCACCTTCTTTGTGGAGATAAGCTCCAACCCACGCCTATGTTATAACATTGTTTGTTCAAAGTTAACTTAAAAGAAGGCATATGAGGCAAAATCTGGTATAATATGATGCTTGCTTTGTTAATCATTGCCAATTTTTTGTAATACATCTACTATATACAGTTTTTATTTTTTTACTTTTTGTTTTGCTTGCCTTTGGTGTGGATTATTGTGGCCATTTCCCCATTTCTAATAGATTTTTCACTGCACCATTGCATATTGCAATGGCATATCTTAACCCCTTAAGGACACGGCCTTATTTCACCTTAAGGACCAGGCCATTTTTTCAAAATCTGACCAGTGTCACTTTATGTGGTGATAACTTTAAAACTATTTTACTTACCCAGGCTGTTCTGAGATTCTTTTCTCGTCACATATTGTACTTCATGACACTTCTAAAATGGGGTCAAAAAGTTAATTTTTTAGCATAAAAAAAATACCAAACTTTCAGTTTCAAAGTTTCAGTTTCTCTACTTCTCTAATACATAGTAATACCCCCAAACTTGTTATTACTTTACATTCCCCATATGTCTGCTTCATGTTTCGATCATTTTGGGAATGCCATTTTATTTTTTGGGGATGTTACATAGCTTAGAAGTTTAGAAGCAAATTTTAAAATTTTTCAGAAATTTGCCAAATCCCACTTTTTATGGACCAGTCCAGGTCTGAAGTCACTTTGTGAGGTTTACATAATACAAACCACCCAAAAATGACCCCATTTTAGAAACTACACCCCTCAAGTTATTCAAAACGGATTTTACAAACTTTGTTAACCGTTTAGGCGTTCCACAAGAGTTCATGGAAAATGTAGATGAAATTTGAGAATTTCGATTATTTTGGAAAATTTTCCATTATAATCAATTTTTTCCAGTAATAAAGTAAGGGTTAACTGCCAACCAAAACTAAATATGGTTTGCCCTGATTCTCTAGTTTACAGAAACATCCCATATGTGGTCCTAAACTACTGTTTGGCCAAATGGGAGGACATAGAAAGGAGGGGGAACGCCAAATGGGTTTTGAATGGTAGATTTTGCTGGACTGTTTTTTTTTTTTTACACCATGTCCTATTGCAAGCCCCCCTGATGCACCCTAGCATAGAAATTCCAAAAAAGTGACTCCATCTAAGAAAGTACACCCCTCAAGGTATTCAAAGCTGGGGTTACAAATGTTATTAACCCTTTAGGTGTTCCACAAGAGTTCATGGAAGATGGAGAAACAATTTTAGAATTTAAATTTTTTTAAAACTCCATTTTACGCCATTTTTTTCCAGTAATAAAGTAAGGGTTAACTGCCAAACAAAACTTAAATTGGGTTAACCCGATTCTCTAGTTTACAAAAAGATCCCATATGTGGTCCTAAACTACTGTCTGGCCAAACTGGAGGACATAGAAGGGGAACGCCATATGGCTTTTGAATGGCAGATTTTGCTGGACTGTTTTTTTTTTACACCATGTCCTATTTCAAGCCCCCCTGATGCACTCAAGAATAGAAATTCCAAAAAAATGACTCCATCTAAGAAAGTACACCCCTCAGGGTATTCAAAACTGGGTTTACAGACATTGTTAACTCTTTAGGTGTTCCACAAGAGTACATGGAAGATGGAGAAACAATTTTGGAATTTCGATTTTTTTTTTTTTTTTTAATTTTTCCCATTTTAACCCTTACTTTATTACTGGAAAAAATGGGTTAACAGCCAAACAAAACTAAATATGGGTTGCCCTGATTCTGTACTTTGCAGAAACACCGCATATGTGGTCGTAAATAGAGATGAGCGAACACCTGGATGTTCGGGTTCGAGAAGTTCGGCCGAACTTCCCGAAAATGTTCGGGTTCGGGATCTAAACTCGACCCAAACTTTATCCCAAACCCAAACCCCATTGAAGTCAATGGGGACCCGAACTTTTAGGCACTAAAAAGGCTGTAAAATAGTCCAGGAACGGGCTAGAGGGCTGCAAAATGTAGGTAAATCCCCTGCAAACAAATGTGGATAGGGAAATGAATAAAAATAAAATAAATAAAATTTAACTAATATTAATTGGAGAGAGGTCCCACTGCAAGGAATCATGCGTCATATCAACCACCACCGGAGAAGGACACTCAGTTATTTCGGCCCCACAACCCAGACAGAGGAGAGGTTCATTCAACTTTGGGTTGCACCGCAAGATCATGGTAAAGTTAAAAAAATGAGGATTTAATAAAGAAGTGCCCCGGAGTACAAGAATACATGGTTGAGGGGAAGGCAGTTATAAATGTCTATTCTGCACAAGGGAGGGACAGGTCCTGTGGGATCCATGCATGGTTCATTTTTATGAACGTCAGCTTGTCCACGTTGGCTGTGGACAGGCGGCTTTGTTTGTCAGTAATGAAGCCCCCTGCCATGCTGAATACACGTTCAGACAAAACGCTGGCCGCCGGGCAGGCCAGCACCTCCAAGGCATAAAATGTTAACTCTGGCCACGTGGACAATTTGGAGACCCAGAAGTTGAATGGGGCCGAACCATCAGTCAGTACGTGGAGGGGTGTGCAGACGTACTGTTCAACCATGTTAGTGAAATGCTGCCTCCTGCTAACACGTTCCGTATCAGGTAGTGGTGCAGTTAGCTGTGGCGTGGAGACAAAACTTTTCCACATTTCTGCCATGCTAACCCTGCCCTCAGAGGAGCTGGCCGTGACACAGCTGCGTTGGCGACCTCTTGCTCCTCCTCTGTCTTCGCCTTGGGCTTCCACCTGTTCCCCTGTGACATTTGGGAATGCTCTCAGGAGCGCCTCTACCAGCGTGTGCTTGTACTCGCGCATCTTCCTATCACGCTCCAGTGCAGGAAGTAAGGTGGGCACATTGTCTTTGTACCGGGGATCCAGCAGGGTGGCAACCCGGTAGTCCGCACACATTAAAATGTGGGCAACTCTGCTGTCGTTGCACAGGCATTGCAGCATGTAGTCGCTCATGTGTGCCAGGCTCCCCAGAGGCAAGGACAAGCTGTCCTCTGTGGGAGGCGTATTGTCATCGTCCTCCGTATCCCCCCAGCCACGCACCAGTGATGGGCCTGAGCTGTGTCGGGTGCCACCCTGCTGTCAACCTGCTTCATCCTCATCCACCTCCTCCTCATCCTCCAGTAGTGGGCCCTGGCTGGCCACATTTGTACCTGGCCTCTGCTGTTGCAAAAAAAACTCCCTCTGAGCCACTTCTAACAGACTGGCCTGAAAGTGCTAAAAATTACCCCTCATCCTCCTCCTCCTCGGCCACCTCCTCTTCCATCATCGCTCTAAGTGTTTTCTCAAGGAGACATAGAAGTGGTATTGTAACGCTGATAACAATGTCATCGCCACTGTTCATGTTGGTGGAGTACTCGAAACAGCGCAACAGAGCACACAGGTCTCCCATGGAGGCCCAATCATTGGCGGTGAAGTGGTGCTGTTCTGCAGTGCGACTGACGCGTGCGTGCATGCTGCAGCTGAAACTCCACTATGGCCTGCTGCTGCTCGCACAGTCTCTCCAGCATGTGCAAGGTGGAGTTCCACCTGGTGGGCACGTCGCATATGAGGCGGTGAGCGGGAAGGCCGAAGTTCCGCTGTAGCACAGACAGGCGAGCCGCGGCAGGATGCGAACGCCGGAAGCGCGCACAGACGGCCCTCACTTTATGCAGCAGTTCTGACATGTCGGGGTAGTTGTGAATGAAATTCTGCACCACCAAATTCAGCACATGCGCCAGGCAAGGGATGTGCGTCAAACCGGCTAGTCCCAGAGCTGCCACGAGATTTCGCCCATTATCGCCCACCACCAGGCCGGGCTTGAGACCCACCGGCAGAAACCACTCGTCGGTCTGTTGTTCAATACTCCGCCACAACTCCTGCGCGGTGTGGGGCCTGTCCCCCAAACATATGAGTTTCAGAATGGCCTGCTGACGTTTACCCCGGGCTGTGCTGAAGTTAGTGGTGAAAGTGTGTGGCTGACTGGATGAGCTGGTGGAAGCAGAGGAGGAGGAGGCTACAGGAGGCAAAGAATGATGCCCTGCGATCCTTGGCGGCGGAAGGACGTGCGCCAAGGAACTCTCCGCCTGCGGCCCAGCCGTCACTACATTTACCCAGTGTGCAGTTAGGGAGATATAGCGTCCCTGGCCGTGCTTACTGGTCCACGTATCTGTGGTTAGGTGGACCTTGCCACAGATGGCGTTGCGCAGTGCACACTTGATTTTATCGGATACTTGGTTGTGCAGGGAAGGCTCGGCTGTCTTGGAGATGTAGTGGCGGCTGGGAACATACTGTGGGACAGGCATGGCCATCAGCTGTTTGAAGCTGTCTGTGTCTACCAGCCTGAATGACAGCATTTCAAAGGTCAGTAGTTTAGAAATGCTGGTATTCAGGCCCAGGGCTCGAGGGTGGCTAGGTGGAAATTTACGCTTTCTCTCCAAGGTTTGTGAGATGGAGAGCTGAACGCTGCCGTGTGACATGGTGGAGATGCTTGGTGATGCAGGTGGTGTTGTCGGTGGCACATCCTCTGTTTGGTGGGCGGCAGGTGCCAACATTCCTCCTGAGGCAGAGGAAGAGGCCGAGGCAGCAGCAGAAGAGGGAGCAGGGGGAGCCAGAGTGAGTTCCTTCCTTTTATGGTGTTTACTCCACTGCAGTTCATGCTTTGCATGTAGATGCCTGGTCATGCAGGTTGTGCTAAGGTTCAGAACGTTAATGCCTCGCTTCAAGATCTGATGGCACAGCGTGCAAACCACTTGGGTCTTGTCGTCAGCACATTGTTTAAAGAAGTGCCATGCCAGGGAACTCCTTGAAGCTGCCTTTGGGGTGCTCGGTCCCTGGTGGCGGTGGCCAGTATCAGGCGAACTCTCTTGGCAGCAGCTGGTCTGCTTTTGCCCCCTGCTACCTCTTTTGCTACGCTGTTGGCTCGGTCTCACCACTGCCTCTTCCTCTGAACTATGAAAGTCAGTGGCACGACCTTCATTCCATATGGGGTCTAGGACATCATCGTCCCCTGCATCGTCTTCCACACAGTCTTCCTCCCTGACCTCCTGTTCGGTCTGCACACTGCAGAAAGATGCAGCAGTTGGCACCTGTGTTTCATCAGAGACGTGCGGACTCCGATGAGGTGGTATTCCCATGTCCTCATCATCAGGAAACATCAGTGGTTGTGCATCAGTGCATTCTATGTCTTCCACCACTGGGGAAAGGCTAGGTGGATTTCCTTGGGAAACCCTGCCAGCAGAGTCTTCAAACAGCCTAAGAGACTGCTGCATAACTTGAGGCTCTGACAGTTTCCCTGATATGCATGGGGGTGATGTGACAGACTGATGGGCTTGGTTTTCAGGTGCCACCTGTGCGCTTTCAGCAGAAGACTGGGTGGGAGATAAGGTTGTGAACATGCTGGATCCACTGTGGGCCACCCAATTGACTAGCACCTGTACCTCCTCAGGCCTTACCATCCTTAGAATGGCATTGGGCCCCACCAAATATCGCCGTAAATTCTGGCGGGTACTGGAACCTGAGGTAGTTGGTTCACTAGGACGTGTGGCTGTGGCAGAATGGCCACGTCCTCTCCCAGCACCAGAGGGTACACTAACACCACCACGACCATGTCCGCATCCCTTACTAGATGTTTTCCTCATTGTTACCGTTCACCAAGCACCACTATAAGGAAAAAAATATTTGGCCCAATGTATTGATTTCAAATTCAGGCCTTTTTTTTTTTTTTTTTTTTACAGGCACCTAACACTATCTGCCTATTTGTTTATGTAGCGTATTAATCCAGGCACAGCAGTAACCACTGATTTAGGGGAATATCTCTTTTAGGGCTAGTATTTAGACCCTGGATGAAAGGTATCCTTTTATGGACAGATTTACACTTGGCCTGAAACAGCTGGGATACCAGATTCAGGGTATTGCTATTTTGGCAATTGAATTTCACCCCAGAACAAAATATATGTTTTTGCGGACACTATGAATCCTGGCCTGCAACAGCTGGGACACCAGATTCAGGGTATTGCTATTTTGGCAAATGAATTTCACCACAGAAAATAATCTATCCTTTGCCAGACAGCAGACAGCATTATACTTGTCTAGCCAAAGCTGGAAAACCAGATTTAGGGGATTGGTATTTGGGCAATTGTATTTAACCCCTTAATAAAATATAGAAATTGCTATCCTGAGTTTCTAGGGGTGACAATTAGCACAGCCAAGCCCCTGATGTAGGATATAGCAAAAAAAAACTAGTATTGAAGGATTGATGGACTTGGTGGCAGCTTCTTCTGGTGCACCACAAGTCACAAAATGGCCGCCGATCACCCCAGAAAATAAGTGACAGAAAAACGCTCTGTGCAGCCTAAAAACCAGTGAGCAAGTAACTAGAAGTTCAATCATTCACAGCTGTAGATGGATCCGTTCATTAGGTGCTGTTGCTGACTTTTCCCTGCCTAATCTCGCCCTCACAGAAGCTGCGTCCTCTCCCTACATTAATCAGAGCAGTGTGACGTGCAGCGCTACGTGACTCCAGCTTAAATAGAGGCTGGGTCATATGCTGCACTTGGCCAATCACAGCCATGCCATTACTAGGCATGGCTGTGATGGGCTCTTAGGGCAAGAAGTAAAATGCTAGCTGATTGGCTGCTGTGCAGCCCTTCAGAAAGTGGGAAGTAATCGCCGAACAACGAACCCAAACTTTTTTGAAAATGTCTGGGTTCGGGTCCGTGTCCAGGACACGATGCTCGAACTGTTTGCTCAACACTAGTCATAAACTACTGTTAGGCCAAACGGCAGGACATAGAAGGGGGAACGCCATATTTTTTTTGGAAGGTGGATTTTGCTGGACTGGTTTATTTACACCATATACCCTTTCAAGCCCCCTGCTGCACCCCTTGAGTAAAAACTCCATAAAAGTGACCCCATCTAGGAAACTACGGGATAAGGTGGTTGTTGTTTTGGGACTATTTTAGGGTATATATGATTTTTGGTTGCTCTATATTACACTTTTTTGAGGCAAGCTAACAAAAAAAATTAAATTCTAAAGTTGTTTCTACAGTCGCCATTAAGTTTTGTTGAACACCTAAAGGGTGTTTGTAAAGTAATTTTTGAATACCTTGAGGGGTGTAGTTTCTTAGATGGGGTCACGTTTTTGGAGTTTCTAGTCTAGGCTACATCAGGGGAGCTTCTAATGGGACATGGTGTAAATAAACCAGTCCATCGGTCACGAAAAAGGGGGGGGGGGGGGGAAGCGTGCACCCACTGTCTGCCACCCACGCCTCTGTCCCTACCTACTTGCACTTGCCCGTCCTAGGTAACAGAGCGCAACTGGGCGACGGTCCCTGACCTGGATAAGTGCGGAGGACAGGAGGGACGTGGACAAGCGGACAGAAGGAAGAAGTTAACAGACACTGCAGGAACAGTGAACACAACCAAAACAAGCCAAGGGTTCAAGCCAGGAGGTAGCCTAGTAACAGTAGGGGTCTCACTAAACGGAGTCAGATAACAAGCCGGAGTTCAAAACCAGGAGGTCACGTCAAATCCAAGGGGAAACAGAGAAGTCGGGATACAAGCCGGGTCAAACCAAGAAGTCATGTCAAATCCAAAGGAGCAAAACGGGGAGTCAAATACCGGTCAAAACCAAACACACACAGGAATAGTAGCAGCAGTAGCCCTTGACAGTAAATAATCACAGGCAACCTGTGGCCAGCAGATTGCCTGTATTTATAGTGGCAAGTGAGGGTCATGTGACGTGGCCAGCGCCGAGTGATCAGCTCGGCGCTCAAGGCAGACCTAGGAGCAGGGAGCCTCCCAGCTAGCAAAGCCGCCCTGGGAACGAGGCTGGGCACAGATCCTCGCTCCCGAAGCCAAGCAGCAGGTCTGCGGCTGATGGGAGACCAAAACCGTCGGCACCCTGTTACAGTACCCCCCCTTTTACGAGGGGCCACTGGACCCAAGCCCTTAGGTACAAATCTCCCAGGACGCTCAGCATGAAACTTCTTGATGAGTCTCGGGGCGTGGATCTTAGTGGCTGGGACCCAAGACCTCTCCTCAGGTCCATAGCCCTTCCAGTGGACCAGATACTGCAAAGAGTTTCGGACCTTTCCAACATCCACAATTCTGGAGACTACAAACTCATCTTTACCATCAATTTGTACGGGAGGAGGAGCTGACTGAGATGGAACAATAGGTGGAATATATTTCTTAAGCAATGATTTATGGAAAACATTAGGAACACGAAGGGAGTCGGGCAGCTTTAACCTAAAAGAAACAGGATTCAGAACCTCAATGATCACATAAGGTCCAACAAAACGGGGCGTAAACTTTCTGGAGACCCCTTTGAGAGAAAGATTTTTGGTGGACAACCATACCTGATCATTAACCTTAAAATCTACCCCCTTGGAACGTTTCCTATCTGCTTGCCGTTCTGAACCTCCTGAGCCTTTTCCAGGTTCAGTTGAACCTGGGCCCAGACTGTGCACAGTTCTGACGTAAAATTATCCGCCTCCGGGTTACATGAGGAAACAGAAGGACCTGAACTAAAACGTGGATGTAAACCAAGGTTACAGAAAAATGGAGATACTCCCGTAGAGGAGTTCACCCGGTTGTTAATAGCAAACTCCGCCAACGGAAGATATCGCACCCACAAATGCTGATTATCGGACACATAACATCTCAAAAACTGTTCAAGTGACTGATTCAACCGCTCTGTCTGCCCAGTGGTCTCAGGATGGAAGGCTGATGAGAAGGACAGAGAAATGTCACATCTCTGACAGAAAGCTTTCCAAAACTTAGAAACGAATTGGACGCCTCTGTCAGAGACAATATTTTCAGGGATACCATGTAAACGTAAAATATGTTCAATAAACAGACGCTAAAACCTTGGCATTAGGAAGCTTATTCAGAGGAACGAAGTGCACCATCTTGCTAAACCGATCAACCACTACCCAAACCACAGTCTTCCCCTCAGAGATGGGCAAGTCGGTAATAAAATCCATAGAAATATGTGACCATGGCTTGCATGGAATGGGTAGGGGTTGCAACTTCCCAGCCGGACGTGATCTCGGAGATTTACATTTGGCACATACCTCACAGGCAGACACATAAGAACGAACATCTCTGGACAGAGAAGACCACCAGAAGGACCTAGACACGATTTCTTTAGCGGCATCGACACCGTGATGACCACACAACACAGAGTTATGGCACTCACCCAAAAGCCGAAGACAGAGGTGCCCAGGTACGAATAACTTATCTGATGGGGCCGGAGCAGGGTCCAGATGTTGCACAGCAGCAATCTCTGAAGAAAGGTCTGCCGAAACTGAGGCCACAATGATATTACACAGTAGGATGGGTTCAGGAGGAACATCAGGAGGCTGGAAGGCACAAAAACTTCAGGACAAGGCATCCGCCTTAATTTTCTTACTTCCTGGCCTAAAGGTAATTAAAAAATTAAAACGAGTAAAAAACAGGGCCCAACTAGCTTGCCTCGGATTAAGACGTTTAGCGGATTCAAGGAAGACCAGATTCTTATGGTCAGTAAGCACTGTGACACAATGTTTAGCACCTTCAAGGAAGTGTCTCCACTCCTCAAATGCCCATTTAATTGGCAGTAACTCACGGTTTCCTATATCATAATTCCTCTCCGTAGGGAGAATTTACGTGAAAAGAAGGCGCAGGGTCTTAGATTAGTAAAATTACAAGATCCTTGAGAAAGGATCGCCCCCACCCCATCCTCAGAAGCATCAACCTCAACTATAAAAGGTTCCTCAGGATCCGGCTGAACCAAGACTGGGGCATTCTGAAAACACCTTTTAAGAGTCTCAAAGGCTTTGAGGGCCTCAGGCGACCAATTAATAAGGTCTGCGCCTTTTTTGGTTATATCAGTCAACGGTTTGGCAATTATCGAAAAAATTTTTATAAATTTACGATAATTGGAAAATCCCAAAAAATTACGATTACACTTACCGGTAATACGTTTTCTTTGAGCCTATGACAGCACCCGTGGAGATACACCGCCCCCATCCAGGACAGGAAACAGAACACCACACTGCTTTAAAAGGAGGAGTCAAATCCCATCTCACCAGTACTATATCAAGAACTAAGGAAAGTAAAGTGACAACAACAGAATGTGTAATACAATCTTATTACTCCTGTACTCTTTTTTTTTTTTTTATATATATATATATATAGGGAGGGAATTAGGCGGGTGCTGTCATAGGCTCAAAGAAAGCGTATTACCGGTAAGTGTAATCGTAATTTTCTTTTCACCTATGACAGCACCCGTGGAGATATCAGCAAGATACACTCTAGGGTGGGATAACCGCCTGAAGCACCTTCTGGCCAAAACCCAGCCCCTCATTTGAGGGAAGCTGGAGCCTGTAATGTTTAAAGAAAGTGTGAGGTGAACTCCAGGTGGCTGCACCACAAATCTGTTCAATAGAGGCCGAGGCCCTCTCTGCCCAAGATGTAGAGATAGATCTAGTGGAATGTGCTCCAAACTGAACAGGAGGTTCTAGTCCTTTAGCTGAATAAGATAACTGAATGGCTTGCTTAATCCATCTTGCGATCGACTGGGAAGAAGCCGCCATTCCCTTCTGCCTCCCCTGAAAACAGACAAACAACTTGGAAGAAGACCTCCATGGCCTGGTAGCCTCCAGGTATACAAGAAGGCACCTCCTTACATCAAGGCAATGAAGTTCTGCCTCTTTATCATCCTTAGGGAAGCAAAAAGGATGGCAAAACAATCTCCTTGGATCGGTGAAAGGAGGAAGAAACCTTAGGAAGGAAGGCCGGGTCAGGAGAAATTATTACCCTATCTTCTAGAATGTTTAAGTAAGGTCTATTCACCGAGAGAGCTGCAATCTCTCCCACCCTCCTTGCCGAAGTGACTGCTAAAAGTAATACAAGCTTCAAAGATAACATTTTTATGGAGATCTTCTCTAAGGGCTCAAAAGGATCTTTAGTGAGAGCAGAGAGAACTATATTGAGATCCCAAGGAGGAAACCTGGCCTTAGTCACTGGAGCTAACTTGGACACCGCCGTGATAAACCTCTTGATCCAGGGGTGAAAGGCTAATTTAAATTCAAACAGAGCACTTAATGCTGAGACTTGAACTTTCAAGGTACTGGGTCTGAGACCTTTATTCCAACCTGCCTGTAGGAAATCTAAAATTAGAGGTATCGGAGGGGGTTCTAGCACATCAACAGGTGACTTAGAGAAACTAAAAAGGTCTTCCATATGCGAGAATAAATGGAAGAAGTAATCTTCTTGCGGCTAGCTAGCAGGGTAGTAATAACCCCTCCGATAACCCCTTTTTCTTTAATATCTGCCTTTCAAAAGCCAGGCCGTCAAGTGCAAGTTCTTTATCTCTGGGTGATAAACTGGGCCCTGTCTCAGCAGGCCCGGAATTGTCGGAAGGACCCAAGGAGTTCCCACCGACAACTTCCGGAGCCATGAAAACCACACTCTTCTGGGCCAGAAGGGCGCCACCATGATTACTAGTGCCTTCTCCTCCCGGATCTTTCTCAACACCCTCGGGATGAGTTTCAGTGGAGGAAATGCGTAAAGGAGACCCCTCCCCAAGGTTGGGCTAGGGCGTCCACTGCTGTAGGATGGTCCTCTGGAGAAAGGGAGTAGAACTTCTCCACCTTCCTGTTGTTTCTGGAAGAAAAAGGTCTATGTCTGGAGACCCCACAGACCTTCTATCTTCCTGAAAATATAAGGATCCAGGGACCATTCCCCTTGGTGAAGCTGATGACGGCTCAAGAAATCTGCGGTTATATTCTCCTCTCCCCTCAGATAGACTGCAGAAATTGATAATAGAGAACCTTCTGCAAGCTGAAAGATCTCCTGAGCCAGGGACATTAGAGAAGAAGATCTGGTCCCTCCCTGTCTGTTTATATAAGCTACCGCAGTCATATTGTCCGAGTAAACTCTCACATTTCTGTCTTTTACTCGGGAAGGCACTGAGTCAGAGCTAATTTTATAGCGTTTAGTTCCCTGAAATTCTGGGATTGGTTTTGAAGGTCCTTGTTCCAGGACCCCTGTAGAAGTGACCCTTGAAAGTGGGCACCCCAACCCCAAGGGCTCGCATCTGTGGTTAAAGACAAAACCTCCTTTCTCTCCCAGGGTACTCCTCTCTGAAGGTTCTGAATGTTCTCCCACCATCCCAGGGACAGAGTGGTCTGAGGAGAGAGACTGAAAACTGAATCTAGAGACACAAGGCTCTTGTCCCATTCTTGCAGAATCTGCCACTGAAGGGGCCTCGAATGAAACTGAGCCCATTCTACTCCTGGGATGGTAGCAGTCATAAGGCCCAGAACCGACATGGCTCTTCTCAATGAAACTGACTGACTCTGAGCTAGGCTCTGAATTTCCTTGATTACGTTCAAGGCTTTTGGTCTTGGAAGTTGGCACCTCTGATTTACTGAATCCAAAATCATCCCTAGAAAAACACATCTCTGAGTTGGTATTAAGTTGGACTTTTCTACATTTATCTCCCAGCCTAACTTTATCAAAACTTCCTTGACCCACACTATCTGTTTCTCCAACTGACTGTACGAGTGGGATATCAGTAGGAAGTCGTCCAGATAAGGGACAATGATCGTTTTCTTCTCCCTTATATGAGCCATCATCTCTGCAACCACTTTGGTAAAAGTCTGGGAGCCTGCGCTAGACCGAAAGGTAGGGCCCTGAACTGTACATGAAGAAGTTCCCCTTCTAACTGAATAGCTGCTCTCAGGAACTTCTGGTGTGAGGGATGAATGGGAATATGATAATAGGCATCCCTCAAATCTAGAGTGGCCATGAAACATCCCTGAAAAAGGTATAACACTGTCGTCCTGATTGTCTCCATACGGAATTTTTCGTACACTAAATGTTTGTTCAGCAATTTCAAATTTATTATAGCTCGGTAGGACCCATTTGGCTTCTTTACAAGAAACAGAGTTGAGTAGTAACCCTTTCCCATCTCCTGTAAAGGTACTCTCAATAACACCTTCTTTTCTAACAGGGAAAAGACTTCTGATACCAAAGCTTTTTGCTTTACTGGATCTGTGCGAAGATCTGTTTTTACAAATCTGTCCTTGGGAAGGCTCTTGAAATTTATCTGGTAACCTTCCTCTATGATCTGCAAAATCCAGGGGCTGTTTGAAATCTTTTGCCAGTTCTTTAGATATTCTGAGAGTCGCCCTCCTACCGGAGACCTGGCGTCATTCTGTTTTTTTTCTTAGAGGCTTCTGACCGGGAAAAAAGAAAGCCCTTAGCTTTACTAGTGGAGCCCTGGATCTGTCTGGACGTCTCTCTCTTCCTATAGAACCTATTCTGGGCACGAAACGGCCTCTTTGCGGGTGGACGACTAGAAGTAGGGAACCCTTTCCTTTATCTGAGGCCTTTTCCAGTAATTCATCAAGAACAGGCCCAAATAAAAACTCTCCTTGACAGGGGATCCCACAGAGTTTTGCCTTAGAGGTAGCGTCCCCATTCCAATTCTTTAACCAAATCGCCCTTCTGGCTGAATTGGATAATGCAGAGGCTCTAGCTGAAAATCTTAGAGAGTCAACGGAAGCATCAGAAAGAAAATCGACAGCATTTAGAATGGTAGGAAAAGAGGAGAGGATAGCCTCCCTAGGAGTTCCCTCTTTTATATGCCCCTCTAGCTCAGAGACCCAGACTTTAAGGGATCTTGCAACCTGTACCGCAGCAATAGCTGGTTTAAAGGCCGCAGTAGTAGCCTCCCAATTTTTCTTTAGATATATATCTGCTCTTTTATCCATTATATCTTTAAGTGATCCTGAATCCTCAAAGGAAGTGCTGCTTTTTAGACATCTTAGCCACAGGAGCATCTAGTTTTGGGGCCCTTTCCCAGTGAGCTGACGCCTTCTCCTCAAAAGGGTATTTGCGTTTTAGAGAGGCGGGAACAAAAATTTTCTATCAGGCTTATTCCATTCCTTAGAGATTAAGGCTTCTATATTCTCGTGAACATCAAAACTTCTAGATTTTTAGCGCCTATTCCCTCAAACATGGAGTTACGGACAGACTGAGGAGCCTTTTGGTCATCTAGCCCCATCGTAGCCCTGACTATTTTTAGTAAAGAGTTAATGTTTTCAGAATGAAAAAACGGTCTGCCTGCTGACTCCCCATCAAAGGATTCATCCGATGAAATTCTCTCTCCTTCTTCTTCTAAACCTGATAATACATCCAGGTCACTTGAGGGAGCAGAAGAAGCTGCCGCTGAAGTACTAGGACGGTTTTCTAGAAGGCTGCTGACCGATTCTTTACCGTCTCCCTGACCTCCTCCCGGATCATCTGTTTTAAATTTGTAATCATAGAAGGAGTCTCTTCTTGCACCAATTTTCCTATACAGTGCTGACATAATGGCTTCTCATAGCTTGAGGCCAGCCTCTTCTTACACAGGGCACATCCTCTGTCCTTAGACCTTGAGCCCTTCTTGCTCTCCTTTGGGATCTACAAATGAGAGCCCTCAAATATAAGTAAAAGGGACAACAGAAGAAGGATTGGGGCATAAACCCCTCTTACCCCACCAAAATACCGGCTCATTGGTGGTCCCAGTGGCCTCCACACGCTGTCCCTCCTCCATGTTCAGTCTGGCAGATGCCTAATGGAGACTGCGGACTGCTGCTGCACCAGCACGCCGTCCTATGCTGGCTGGGGCTTTACATCTGCCGCGCGTGTGAGCGGCTCCTCCTACTTCGGACCTGCGCAGAGCGCCTCCCTCTGCTGCCTCGCACCGGAAGTGCGCTTAGCCGGCAGCCAGGTCCGCGAACACGGCCGCATCGCCGCCATGCAGGAGGCAGAAAGGACATTACCTCCGCATGTAGAGGGAGCCAGAAGCGGAGGAAGATGAAGCTGCCCAGACTTGGCAGGCTGCTTCCCAAGAAGAACTTACGCCGCCCGGGTAAGCCCTCCTCAAACCCAACGGTCGGGGCGCCCGCAGCATTCAATCCTCTTGCAGTGTGGATCCATACCTGACCCTTAGGACAGGAAACAGAACTGGTGAGATGGGATTTGACTCCTCCTTTTAAAGCAGTGTGGTGTTCTGTTTCCTGTCCTGGATGGGGGCGGTGTATCTCCACGGGTGCTGTCATAGGTGAAAAAGAAAGCGTTGCAGTGCTTTCAAGGAGGAAGGTCTCACCCAGTCCCGGATTGCCTGAACCTTATTAGGATCCATCTTAAATGAGTATGGAGTAAGGATATAACCTAGATACAAGATCTCCTGTACTCCAAAGACATTTTTCCAACTTGACCGACAATTGATTCTCCCGCAGGATCCCGAGTACCTGCCTGTGGTGGGAGACATGAGAAACCCAGTCTGGGGAAAAAATCAAAATGTCGTCAAGATACACAATCACAAATCTGCCAATAAACTCCCTGAAGATATCATTCATCAAATTCTGAAAAACTGCCGGAGCATTACTGAGTCCAAATGGCATGACTAAATACTCAAAATGCCCCTCAGGAGTATTAAAGGCAGTTTTCCATTCGTCTCCCTCTCTAATACGTATAAGGTTATATGCTCCTTTCAAATCAAGTTTAGAGAACCAAGATACTCCCAAAATCTGGTTGAACAAGTCAGGAATTAATGGGATAGAATACTGATTACTGATGGTGATCTTGTTTAACACTCTATAATCAATACAGGGTCTGAGCCCCCCATCCTTCTTTTTAACAAAAAGAATCCTGCACCCATGGGGGACGTAGAGGGTCGAATATGTCCCTTCTTGAGACTCTCCCTGATATATTCTTTCATAGCGACACGCTCAGGACCAGACAAGTTGTAAATACGTCCCCTGGGAAATTTAGACCCTGGTACAAGATCAATAGCGCAGTCATAGGATCTATGGGGAGGAAGTTTCTCATCAGATGTAGAAAAAACCTCCTGAAACTCCCCAATATATGACGGCACTGTCATTGAATTGGTGGAAACGCCTGCCTGAATGAAAGACAAACAGGAGTTACAATTGGGACCCCACTTTTCTAACTCACCCATAGTCCAGTTAATAACTGGGTTGTGCAGCTGAAGCCAAGGCATACCTAAAACCACGTCAATGGGCAGGTTTTTTAAAATAAAAAATGATCACCTCTCAGAGTGACACACCCCTACGGACAAGGTTACCTGGGGAGTACAAAACTTAACGGTTCCCTCCAGCAAAGGAGTGGAGTCGATGGCAACTACATGAATTGGAGTGGTAAGAGTCACTACAGGTATACCGACCTGTTCCGCGAATTTAAGATCCATGAAACTAAAAGCAGATCCTGAATCAACAAATGCCCTGCCTGACCCCTTAAGGGTCCCAAAGGCCACTGAGATAGGTAACAATTAGAGATGAGCGAACTTTAAAAAAAGAGTCCGGTGTTCGGGTTGTGGTAAGTCGCGCATCCCGTTATGGATTCCACTATAGCAGCATATGGAATCCATAAGGGGCGGCTGCCACCAACCCGAACTGTTGAACAGCCGAAGGACCTGGGGTGACGTCACTGTCATGTGATCAGTGCAGGGGCGTGGCTCAGCACTGGATTTGATCCCGTGCTGAGCCCGCCCCTGCACTGATCACATGACATGGCGTCACCCCAGGTCACCGGCTGTTCAGACCGAGTTGGTGGCAGCCGCCTTATGGATTCCATATGCGCTATAGTGGAGACCAATAACGAGGATGCGCGATCTAACCACAGCTCAGCCAATTCAAGTTACGCTCATCTAATAATAATAACTTTCTTCTTACCACCTCCGGGAGTACCTTGTCCTTAGTTCCCTGCAACTTGGATGCTCTGCCGGAAGGAGGGATCTTGGGACACTGACGGATCCAATGGTCGGAGTCACCACAATAGAAACAAGTTCCCCTTCGGCGACGTTGCTCTCCTCGGGTCATCCCGAGCTGCATAGGTTCGTCCTTCAGTGTCTCCGCCTTAAAGGGCTTCTGTCACCCCCCAAAAGCATTTTTTTTTTTTCCCTCACTAAAAAGCTTATAGGGCGATTATTCTAATCATATTCTTGTTAACAGTTTTAGCAGGTTAATTTTGCTATAAAACGTTATTTTATATTATGCAAATTACCTTGCTACCAGCAAGTAGGGTGTTTACTTGCTGGTAGCCGCTGCATCCCGCTTGTAAAAAAACGCCCCTCCTGTGGTTGATTGACAGGGCCAGCGAGCGCTCTCCTCCTCCTGCTGGCTCTGTCTCTGTTTAAAATCTCACGCCTGCGACATTCCGTTCTTCAGTCGGCGCAGGCGCACTGAGAGGAGTACTCTCGCTCGGCCGCTCCTTCCTCAGTGCGCCTGCGTCTTCTCTTCGGGTGCAGCTGTGACGTCATTGGCGCACTGAGGAAGGAGCGGCCGGCGAGAGTACTCCTCTCAGTGCGCCTGCGCCGACTGAAGAGACGGAATGTGCAGGCGCGGATTTAAAGCAGAGACAGGGCCAGCAGGAGGAGGAGAGCGCTCGCGCCTGTCAATCAACCACAGGGAGGACTGGCGGATGCAGCGGACTACCAGCAGTAACACCCTACTGCTGGTAACAGGTAATTGCATAATATAAAATAACGTTTTATAACAAATTAACCTGCTAAACTGTTAACAAGAATATGATTAAATAATAGCCCTATACTTTTAGTGAGGAAAAAAATGCTTTGAGGTGACAGAAAGCCCTTTAAATCCCACAGGAACAGACTCAGGTTTAGACGTACCCGATGGAAAATACAGAAGTTCCCGCTGTCTCTCCCTAAATCGTCTGTACAGTCTGATAGCTAGGGTCATGGTCTCCTCTAAGGTCTCAGGACAAGGGTAGCATACCAACATATCTTTGATAGTCTCAGCGAGACCGGACCTGAAACTGACTCTTGAGAACCGGCTCATTCCAGCCAGAGTGCGCACCATTTGCGAAATTGAGTGCAGTAATCTTCGACTGGCATATCTCCCTGGCAAAGGGCCTTTAGATGGGACTCAGCTACGGATGCTCTGTCAGGTTCATCGTACAACACCCCCAGTGCTTGAAAAAAATAAGTCAACGGTTCTAAGACAAGGGGAGTCGTGAGGCAGGGAGAAAGCCTACTCTTGAGGATCACCCTGAAGGAGGGAAATCACTATACCCACCCTCTGTTGCTCAGAACCCGATGAGTGAGGCCGCAGGCGAAAGTAAAGTTTACAACTTTCCCTGAAAGCCACAAAACCCCGTCGGTCTCCAGAAAACCGATCTGGTAGTTTGAGGTAGGGTTCTACTAGGGCAGGCATCAACAACCTTCGGCTCCCAGATGTTGTGAAACTACAATTCCCAGCATGCTCCATTCATTTCTATGTAAGTTCTTAGAATAACAGAGCAACTATGCATGCTGGGAGTTGTAGTTTCAAAACAGCTGGGAGCCAAAGGTTGCCTACCCCTGTACTAGGGGAGCGATCAGAGGGGGCATCGGGAGCGGTCGGGCAGCCTCTTGAGCCTGAAGTCTCTCCCCCAATTCTTGGACAATTTGTGCCAAGTTCTGGATATGGTCAGTGAGACTCTGTAGGGGGTCCATGAGAAAATTGGGCCTGTGATTCTGTCACGAAAAAGGGGGGGGGGGGAAGCGTGCACCCACTGTGCCACCCACGCCTCTGTCCCTACCTACTTGCACTTGCCCGTCCTAGGTAACGGTGCGCAACTGGGCGACAGTCCCTGATCTGGATAAGTGCGGAGGACAGGAGGGACGTGGACAGGCGGACAGAAGGAAGAAGTTAAGACACTGCAGGAACAGTGAACACAACCAAAACAAGCCAAGGGTTCAAGCCGGGAGGTAGCCTAGTACCAGTAGGGGTCTCACTAAACGGAGTCAGATAACAAGCCGGAGTTCAAAACCAGGAGGTCACGTCAAATCCAAGGGGAAACAGAGAAGTCAGGATACAAGCCGGGTCAAACCAAGAAGTCACATCAAATCCAAAGGAGCAAAACGGGGAGTCAAATACCGGTCAAAACCAGACACACAGGAATAGTAGCAGCAGTAGCCCTTGACAGTAAATAATCACAGGCAACCTGTGGCCAGCAGATTGCCTGTATTTATAGTAGCAAGTGAGGGTCATGTGATGTGGCCAGCGTCACATGACCGACAGACAGACGAGTCGAGCGCCGAGTGATCAGCTCGGCGCTCAAGGCAGACCTAGGAGCAGGGAGCCTCCCAGCTAGCAAAGCCGCCCTGGGAACAAGGCTGGGCACAGATCCTCGCTCCCGAAGCTAAGCAGCAGGTCTGCGGCTGATGGGAGACCGAAACCTTCGGCACTCTGTTACAGTACCCCCCCTTTTACCAAGTGCCACCCTGTTACACCATTAAAATCTGCCTTCCAGAAAACATATGGCGTTCCCTTCGTTCTATGCCCTGCTGTGTGGCTATATAGGCGTTTACGACCACATATGGGGTGTTTCTGCAAACTAAAGAATCAAGTCAATAAATATTTAGTTTTGTTTGACTGTTAACCCTTGCTTTATTACCAGAAAATATGGATTAAAACGCAAATTTTGCCAAAAAATTGGTGTTTTGGCACAGTTTTTATTTTTTTAACGCTGTTCATCCGAGGGGTTTGGTAAAATGTTATTTTTATAGGGCAGATTATTACGGATGCGCCAATACCTAATCTGTCTACTTTGTTTGATTTACTTAGATTTTACACTATATTATCATTTTAGGAACAAAAAAATTAATAATTTTACTATCTCCATAGCCTGGATGCTACAGTTTTTTTTTTGTTTTTTTTTGGGCGACTATCTAATGTAGGGACTCATTTTTTGCGGGATGAGATGGCGGTTTTATTGGCACTATTTGGGGGTGCATATGACTTTCTGATTGCTCGCTATTACACTTTTTGTAGTGTTAGGTGACATAATTGGCTTTTTTTAACATCGTTTTTGTTTTTTATTTTTAACGCTGTTCATCTGAGGGGTTGTGTAAAATGTTATTTTTATAGGGCAGATTATTATGGACGCACCAATACCTAATATGTCTACTTTTTTTGATTTATTTAGATTTTACACCATATTATCATTTTAGGAACAGAAAATAAATAATTTTACTATCTCCATAGCCTGGGAGCTACAGTTTTGTTTTTTTTTGGGAGATTATCTAATGTAGGGGCTCATTTTTTGAGGGATGAGATGGCGGTTTTATTAGCACTATTTAGGGGTGCATATGACTTTCTGATTGCTCGCTATTACACTTTTTGTAGTAATAGGTGACATAATTACCTTTTTTTTAACATGGTTTTTATTTTTTTATTTTTAACTCTGTTCATCCGAGGGGTTGGGTCGAATGTTATTTTTATAGGGCAGATTATTACGGATGCGCCAATACCTAATATGTCTACTTTTATTTATAAATTTAGATTTTACACTATATCATCATTTTAGGAACAAAAAATAAATAATTTTACTATCTCCATTGCCTGGGAGCTGCAGTTTATTTTTTGTTGGGCGACTATCTAATGTAGAGGCTAATTTTTTGCGAGATGAGATGGCGGTTTTATTGGCACTATTTGGGGTGCATATGACTTTTGATCGCTCGCGATTACACTTTTGTGATGTTAGGTGACAATAGAAATGGCTTTTTGACATAGTTTTATTTTATTTTTTGAAGTCGTTTATCCAAGGGGCTAGTTTATGGGGTATTTTTATACAGCAGATTTTTACGGACGCGGCAATGCCCAATATGTATGGCTCTCAGACTTAGGAGACACTAAAACAGGCATCCTCAAACTGTGGCCCTCCAGATGTTGTAAAACTACAATTCCCACCATGCCCTGCTGATAGCTGTAGCTGGTCATGCTGGGAGTTGTAGTTTTACATCTGGAAGGCTGCAGTTTGAGGATGCCTGCACTAAAACGAATATCATTTTTGGGGAAAAAAATTGTTTCCGTGTCTCCAAAGTCTGAGAGCCATAGTTTTTTTTATATATTTTCTAGGGGACTGTCGGGAATTATAAAAATGTTGTACTCCATGGAAGTGTGATACTCCCTGAAGCAATCGATAACGTAGAGGTCCGGATGATCGGGGAAAATGTCACATTGAGTGGTGGTGTCCTTCCATATCCCCCTTTTGTGACACACTCTGCATCTTTTTTTGGTTCGTCCCTTCTTTCCAGTATGGGGAACCACACCTGGAAAATGTTGGCCAGGGATGATCCGGGCCCCTCCAATTCCCGAGGTAATCCGACCTGCTCTTTTCCGGTCTGAAAAAATCAGGTCCTTGAGGACTGCCTCATAGAATTGAAAGAATTTCCCTCTGCTGCCAGCACTTCAGGGATAGTACAAGAGCGTTGTACATGGCAACCTGCACCATGTAGACTGCAACCTTTTTGTACCATGCCCGGGTTTTCCGCATGGCATTATATGGTTGGAGGACTTGATCAGATAGTTCAACTCCTCCCATATACCGATTATAGTCGACGATACAATCGGGCTTGAGGACCGTTGCACCTCGCACAGAGACAGGGGTGGTGCTGTTACCGTGCATTGTGGACAGCATAAGGACATCCCTCTTATCCTTATACCTAACCAGCAACAGGTTTCCACTGGTAAGGGCACGGGTCTCACCCTGGGGATAGGTACCTGGGGGGTGGGTAGGGAGGCCGCAATGATTTTTCCGCATGGTCCCACAAGCGAATGTGGATCTGGCGTCGAGGGCCTGATACAAGGGAACACTAGTGTAAAAGTTATCCACGTACAAGTGGTAAACCTTATCTAGTAGTGGGTACATAAGGTCCCACATGAGTTTTCTGCTAACACCCAGAGTGGAGGCACATTTTAGGGGTTTAATACAGGAATCTCGCCCCTTGTACACACGAAATTTGTAAGTGTACCCTGAGGTACTCTCACAAATTTTGTAAATTTTCACGCCATACCTCGCTCGCTTAGAAGGAATGTATTGGCGGAACTGAGTCTCCCCTTGAAAGCAACGAGAGACTCATCAACCG
This sequence comes from Bufotes viridis, assembly GCA_033119425.1. Classification (NCBI taxonomy): domain Eukaryota; kingdom Metazoa; phylum Chordata; class Amphibia; order Anura; family Bufonidae; genus Bufotes; species Bufotes viridis. The sequence continues at coordinate 24,956 of JAKVIS010001915.1, forward strand.
CGACCTCCCTTCCAGGTACATAGGCCTGCACAAATTTGGCCCCGAAATGATCGATGACCGGCCATATCTTATACGGACAGTCATAGGCAGGATCACTGCGGGGGGGGGGCATTATTTGCATAATGCATGGCCATACTGTACAGTGGGGTCTGGTAGAGGACGTCCCCACTCCAGTATTGCCTGATGCTCGGTTTTTGCACTAGACCCATATGCAGCACGAGGCCCCAAAACGTCCTCATCTTGGCTGCACTGACCGGGGTCCAGCCACCTGGTCTAGCCAAAAAGGAGCCCGAGTTCTGAGCAACGAACTGTTGGGCGTACAAAATTGGTCTGCTCCACCATCGGATTCACCAATGGGTCACTGAAAAAAAACCAAAAAAGGCTATTTCAGTGAACCCCACTGTGTGAATCTGGATTCCAGGTATGCCAACAAAATCCGGAATCGCAGGCTCGTAGTCCACTGGGGTACACCAGCTAAGTTCACCAGTAGGGGGCTCCGGTGCACTTATTTGGTGGGTCGGGAAACCAGTACGAGCCCCAGATTTGCTTGTACTGGTGTGGGCCATGGGTATGTGTGTGTGCGTGGATATGTGCGTGTGTGTAAAATTTTATTGTATGTGCGTGTGTGTGGGGGCATGGGTGTTCGCGTACTCTAAAAAGAATAAAAAATTGACAAGTGTAAAAAAACAAAAGAGTTCTAACTCGCTGATCAGCGGTACAGCGCTGATCAGCGGTGAGAGCAGCGATGCATGCAAACAGCTGGCCGGACATCTAAGAGTGCCGACCACAGTAAGCTGCTACGCACAAAAAAAAAAAGGAACCACCAAAAAATGAGAGGGGGCTGGGGGGTTCAAGTAGCAGCACCCCTGGGTGGGTCTAGGGTCTCACAGCTAAGTGCTGTGGACCCCAACCACTAGATTTGGGTGCTGCACACAAGCAGTTACATTTTTATTATTTTTTCCCTAAACTATTCTGTCCCTTCTATCCCTGCCTAAATCGCGCCTCTCCCTCACTGACCCTGACCTCACTGACCCTGACCTACCTTGAGGGTGATGGGTGCAGATTGGTGATGGGGGTCACGGTGGCTCTCTGGGCGTCCTCACAGCAGCAGCAGCAGGAGCAGGAGAGGAGGGAGAGAGGAACGCCTGGAGTTTGAATCTCCGCCTCTCTTCCGCATGAATCCAGCACCTTGGAGAGCATCGGCGGCGAGTCAGCACCAGGACAGCTCCGCCGGCCCAGATGCTTCCGGATTGTGATTGGTGGTGTGTAATCACACCACCAATCACCGTCCTTTTTCCGGTTCATCGGGTCACTGGAGACCGAATGGACCGAAGCGCAGCAAACCACAGGTCTGAATTGACCTGCGGTTTTCTGCGATCGCCGATACAGGATCGGCATTGTGACAGGATGTCTGCTGAATGATTTCAGCAGGCATCCTGTCCTCATTAACCCTTGCAGTGCCGCGATCTTAGTTTATTCACATGACGTACCGGTACGTCATATGTCCTTAAGGATTCGGGAAACATGCCGTACGAGTGCGTCATGTGTCCTGAAGGGGTTAAAGATCCCATGCAAAATCGGTAACAAGAAAGTTCACTTACTATTTGCCATTTATAAAACTGGCTTATGTGGCAGAGGAGCCTTCAGGCCCCCTTCAGATATCAGTGCTAACTCTGCACTCACTGTAGCTGTGTTTCTGCTTATACGCTCTATGGGAAAAGAGCTAACAAATTGCACCACAGTTTTTACCATTACCATTCCTAACATTTCTATATTGAGAAACACATGTGCCAATGTATTATAAAGTATATGGCAAATGTCAAGTTTTTTTTATCTTTGTATTGCAAGGTACTAAAACAACAAAGATTCCCTGTGAGAATGTCCAGGTAGTGTTCCATATTTCTATTAAATTCAATTTACCAAGGATGACTAACAAACATTTCTGTTTGATGTTACTAATACAGAAGAACAATTTTACATAGCTTTGATTTAATTGGCAACCGCTACAAGACATGCAAATCACGTATCTGATACATTTTAAAAAGTGGATGCTAAATAACATGATTTAGCAGTCTAGGGAGGTATGCAAAAGCAGATGCAATAAAAAAAAATACTTTGTCACACTTTAGAATTCAGAGATTTTCCACAGAGACCTTCGAAGGATAAGTGAGAAAAGTTACACTTCTGTTCTAAATAGAATAAATAATCTTAAAGTGCTCATTGAAAGGTCAAGCAAAGATAAGAGTGCACAAAATGTCAGTCTTCTATAAAAAACAAAATAGAGGACATGAAGTTAAAGATGCCTTTGTGTCAAAAAAGCATAAATCATTAGGCATTCCATGTATGCTTTTTATCTAATTTAAAGGGTACTTCCATTTCTGATGATGATCTTTAAAGAGGAGCTGTCCCCTCTACTGACATGCTATTTTAATAACTACTTGCATTCCCCATGTAATAACAATTCTGGAACATCTATTCCTATGGCTTTATGTTGTGCCATTCCTTTTTTATTTATACTAGAATTTTATGAATAAATAACCATCAGCTTTCAGTAAAGGCACAGATGGATATTATCAGTTATGGGTGTGTCCCTGTGCAGTCTATAATTTTCCCACTTAAGGGGAGTCCCTTTTAAGGACTAGGGTGTGTGATTGACAGCAGTGCAGCACTTTTTTTTTTAAGAAGAGGGTTTGTTTGAGCACTATCAGGGACAGGCGTCACCAGGAAGGGACAGATAGTGCAGGACTTGAAAATCGGTTTCATAACTTACAAAGACAGAAGGATTTCCGATTAGTGACATCTACAATACCTGCATCATTAGACAGTGTGTTGGGCAGATATTATCAAAAGGGGTTTATTGCTACAGTGTGCCTGCTACTAAGATATACACTGCCATCAGAGGAATTTTTTTTCTGGAAATTGATCTAACTTCTGCACATCTGTGTGGGTTCAAATCCATGACACGTTATCTTAATTACTCCAGCAGAGAGTGATTTATA